>CAUYLG010019970.1:0-21254 GCA_963573385.1 Cacajao melanocephalus
AACAGAAAATCAAACACCACATGTTCTCACTCATAGGCAGGTGTTGAACAATGAGAACACATGGACACAGGGAGGGGAGAATCACACACTGGGGTCTGTTGGAGGGGACTAGGGGAGGGACAGTGGGGGTAGGGAGTTGGGGAGCGATAACATGGGGAGAAATGCCAGATATAAGCAATGGGGATGGAGGCAGCAAACCACATTGCCATGTATGTACCTATATAACAATCCTGCATGTTCTTCACATGTACCCCAGAACCTAAAGTGCAATAATATATAACAATAAAAAAAAATAGAAAAACTTATCTAAACCAGTTTGTCTGTTCACAAAGAGCACACACAGTATTTGTCCTTTATTTACTATTTTGATGTTGGCTCATTAAAAAAATAACATAGCTTGTGAGAAATATGTGGAATACATTATTAAAATAGAAAACATCATTACCATGAGAACACATGAGTGGATACAATCAATAAAACATATGAATGAATAATAATTGTATTAAACGTATTTTGGACATGGTGCTGTTGAGAATCTGTCTTTAAGGGAAAAAAAGGTTAAGGGTTGTAGTTACTTTCACTCAATCAACGTTCACTGTCCTTATACTATGTGCCAGTTAAATGGAGAAATTCAAAGGTCACTAAAGCAGTGTCTTCCACAGACAACTTTACCATGAAATGGAGATGCTGTAATTTGAGAATACATGTTCAATTTAAATTTCTGAAACATAATTGGATGGTTGGAATCAGAGTAAAAGCTGCATGAGATTAGCTACCATTTTAACAGGGACCCTATACTTAAATATCAGAGAGCCCCAAGAACCGTAAAATTTGTCTGCTTGATTGCTTTTTGATCATTGACATAGTAAATGTTTTTTTCCCATTTTAAAACTGTGGAGCTAAATCAGAAAATTATTAGTGTTATATATAAATAAAGCTAGAACTTGGTCTAACAGTTTTCTGATTCCAACCCTCCACACTGCATTTGAGACTTACTTAGATCATCTAAAAATGGAAGCCAAAGTTTTCATGACTTATTTCATGACTTATTCACAACTACTAATTGATATTCTCTGATTGCAAAACTAGCCACATCTGTTATGGACAGGCTTCCTTCCTCCTCATGCTAGGTAAGGAAATGTCTGGTGGTGTTACTTACTGTATGACTTTGGACTTGTCACCAGAAACTAGAAACCCAAAGCAAGGAAAGACCTTGAAAGTGTGGCTTAATTCTTCCGTTTTATAAATGAAAAAGCAAATGTTCATATAAGCTTCAAGAAACAGAGAACAAAGAGTACACTGTTATTTTCTACTGAGATATAAGGAGAATTCCACTGCATGCTTAATGCCTCCAGATAAACGTGGTGATGGCCTTTGCTAAAATATTCTTGAAATACCTATAAGAAAATTAATGAATTTATAACTACTGTTTGTCAATTTTACTTTAAATGCATCACAGGGAATAAAAAAATCTGCTGTTACCAAAACAATACTTAGTAAGATTCTTCTCTGAAGATTTTTAAATAAATGCCAAAGCCAACAGAAAGAGTGAGTAGTTTTAGTTGGAGTCAGATCACTGCATTATTTATTACCTCATTATTAACTACATATTTTAATGAGTTCATTTCTCCTGAAATCCTTTCACCAGAGGGTATGAAAGGGAGTATGAGAAGGTCATGGGGAAAACCATGAGGAATAATTTCATGATGGATGGAACATAAAAATCCAATTTGGGCCACTTTTATTTATGTGGCTTTTTCCCCATACTGGCAAAACACAGAACTGAGAATATGAAATCCACAAGTCCTCATCACTCCCCATCCCCAGGTTTGTATCTTTTGTGCCATGCATAGAGATTTTAATTATTTGTTTCAGTTATTTAAGTCTGTTAAGCATATTTTGACACCCTTGTTCAAATTCTGAAATAAAATCCTGCTTTAAAATATGAATTTCACATATATTTGAGTAAAATCTCAAACCCTGGTGGATCACATTTTGCTGGATCACATTTTCAGCTGCCTCCACCACATTTTCTCAGCCTTACCACCAGCCTCTCCACCAGGTTTGAACATATTCCAAGTCTAACCTTGTAAGTCATACCAGTCCTTCTCCATGTTCTGCAGCAATGTGAAAAAGCAGTACCATCCTCGTTTCTATGGTGAGTTGTTTGTCCCTCCAAGCCTCATGTTGAAATTTGATCCTCACTGTTGAAGGTGGGGCCTAATGGGAGGTGTCTGAGTCATGTGAGCAGATTCCTCATGAATAGATTCATGCCCACCCTAGAGTGGGAACATGAGTTCTCACTCTCTTAGTTATCCCAGAACTGGTTGTTACAAAGAGCCACCCCTTGCCCACTTGTTCTTTCCCGCTTCCTTTCTCACTCAACGATGCCTGCTTCCCCTTCCTCTTCCACCTTGAGTGGAAGCAGTCTGAGGCTCTCACCAGAAGTCAAGCAGATCCTGGCACCACGCTTCTTGTACAGCCTACAGAACTGTGAGCCAAATAAATCTCTTTGCTTTATAGATTACCCAGGCTTGAGTATTCCTTAATGGCAACAGTAAATGAACTAAGATATTCCTAATAATGTAGGTTCAAAATCTTGGCATTTTCTGTCTACCCTCTCACATTCAGCTGCCTAATCCTACAGATTCTAACTGAATATGTGTCTCCATCTTTTTTCAATATTCTCACTGGGGTTTCATTATCACCTGTCTGGCCACCTTTATAGTTGACCTGCTAACTGATTTTCTTATCTCGCCTCTATTCTTACAAAATAGCAGTGGATAGGCCAGATTATCTTAGAAGGCAGAAAGTGTCAAGCCTGGGACAGAGGCAAATACCAACAGTGATATATAGTGCAGGTATAAAGCAGGTTACTGGTGAACACCTGAAGTCACAATTTTGATCCCAATTTTTTTACCACCCCACAGATAGGAATATTTGGGCCAGTATATTCCTATTTGAAATACACCAGGGGTCAGGATCCAGAAGAAAGGCATTACCCTCCCTAGCTCTATTTATTTAGAGACATGGGGGGAGGGGGGAGAAGCACACAAATAATCATCTAATTATGGGAAGTAGCAAGTTTTGAGTTTACATATCACATAATAGGTAGGAATACCCTTGCTGGTAAGAGAAACACCCAGGTCCAAATATTAGTCACCTAGGAGACTATACACCTTCTTATCAGTTGGAGACCTTGTCATCTTCCTGCTGAGACAGTCATTGTTAGTCTACCTAAGGGGAGCCACCTGGGCCATCCAGCAGACAAAGCAGATATATGTCATATGTTGCACTTAAAATCATATTCATTTTCAAAGCCCTCTTCAAAACTCCTCATAGATCCCTCATTGCTTACAAAGGGGAATACATTTGTCTAGTCTGGTAAGCAAAATGTATTTCCAGGAGGTTACTGTTCCTCTCACCAACCCAGCTTTAAATAGGGCCCTAGTATGAGTCTCCCTATTGTTTTTCTACTCCTGCCAAATTGACTCAGTCTTGATTCCTTGGCACACTTAGTACCATCTTGATTGTGTTCGTTGGTTCACACTTTTTTTCCTGCTGGTATATCTTCATCTGCTTACTACCCACGACTCTTACAAATATATTTTCCTTCAAGGTCTAGCTCTAATAATACTGTTTCTCTGAAGACATATCTGTTTTTCCTCCATATCACACTAACTTCAATGAGTTACCTTCCTCCTTTGAGCCACCAATGCATTTGTTTTATCTCTGGTTTTCTTCATACTCTTTCTTGAATTATCATCATCTGTTCATCTTCCTCTTTACAACCTACTTTTCTGTACCTCCGCAGTTAATTGTGGGTTAAAAAAAAACATGGCTAATTCAAATTTAAAACCAACTGCATTACATATCATCGTACACAGTAAGAAAACATTTGATTTACTGGGGAGACTTCTTGTCCTATTTTGAAATGTTTTTCAGATCTGCCTATGTACTATATACTTAAGTACAATTCAGGAATCATAATCAGAGCTATTTAGTTTTAAGACACATTGAACCAGTTAAAGAAACAGAAATTTATTACAAGGTTATAGGTTTGTTCCTACAGTCAGGAACCAGAAAGGCATTAGGATTAAGGAGCAGGGGTCATGTATCTGTCAGTCATAATCACAGCAGAAAACAGATGGCACCCTCAAAAGGCTAACTGGACTATTTGCAAAGCCTTAAGAGCAAACAGAGCTATGGGCAATCAACAAAGCAAGGTGAAGGTCTCCCATCTTACTCCTTTAGGCCTACAGGTGGTAACAGAGTAGGCCAGTTGCTACATCTGGGGTGCATTTAACGAAACATAGTGACATTTCTAGCCACAGCCAAAGGAGAAAATCACCCTGCAGAAGCTGTTACCTTGATAGAGAAATAGAGCCACTGCAAATCTGCAGCTTGAGAGGGAGGAAGCTGAAAAATAAAGACCCCAGCTCCTCTTGTTGCTGTTTGATCTCCTAATGACACTTCCCATTGGCCAAACCCACCTGGAAGCCAGAAAGCAAGGGAGTCAGGTAAATCAGATGACAGAGATCAGCCTGTCCTGGGAAATCAAGCAAGGAGGAGACAAGTGAAGAGTAGATGCAGAAGTGAAAAATGAATCATCAACCCTGCAACCATTATCTCTGCATACCGTATTTCTATAAAAACAGACGAGGAAGAATCGACATACCAAAAAAATTCAAATGAGCTTTTTAGCTTCTCCCTCCACATAGCAGAGGAAAGGAGGCTATCCCGTGCTCCCAAGCTTACATATCATCTGATCAAGAGGTCAGCCCACCTCATTGGTGGTCTCCATCTCAAATCCAGATTCCTGAGAGACAATGATTGGCCAAGCTTCAGTTAGGTATTTACTTCCCAATCACCTGTAACTGGGGGATTTCTAGAGGTATATATAGGGGTGAGTGCCAAATGACTCAACTCAAATTATCAGTAAAAAAATTCAAAGAATGAAGGCACCAAACACCTTAAAAGAATCTGTAATGGAATCCTAAGGACAAATACCTCAAAGCAATGTTCCCATCTCATATTCATGGTCATCAACTTACTTACCCGCAAATTCATAAGGAGAAAAACAAACTGGAAATAATGACTTACCTATTCTCTGGGCTCCATCTTTAACGCAGCAAAGTATGATGCCCACCCAAGTAGGTCCTAATGCACTGAACAGATTAACCAATCTGAAAAGAGCATTTTCATTTACCAACAGAATTCATAGTTTAAGGTGCACTTGGGTATTGTTACTGTTTATTTGCCTCAAACTCTGCCTCAGGCTCATTGAACACTGCTCAACAAAAAGAGCATCTCAGTAAAAGTTCAAGGCAAAATTCCAACTTTAGGAAATGTATTGACAACTCTTAAAAAACTAAGAAGAAATGGTAGGCCTCACATTCTGCCTCCACTGTGGAAAGAGCAAGTGACTCTTTTACAATAGTATTGCCCCAAGAGGTATGGTAGCAATAAACATTACAGGACTCTAGAGTTCCTTGTTTCCATATTACATAAGTTGAACATACTAAAAGAGCTAGAAATTGTTCCTTCTAACAGTTCCATCAACTGTATTTTGAATAACAAGATAATCTGAAACCCCTATTCTGTCTTCTTGAATAGTCATCAGAATAGAAATTTTGTGCTGCTTCTATCATGCACCTATTTTTTAGATTTAATTACTTTAAAATGAAATAAGGTGTAATGAAACTAATATGTTTTGGAGTCATTCCAGATCTGCCTCTTGTTATGTGACTGACAGCACAGGTCCTTCAGGAAGCAGAACCTAGTGGGAAGAACAAAGTGTTAACACCGCACTTGAGAAGTGCAAGACCGTGGAGGTAAGAATGAAGAAGAAAGAAGTGAACAAAGTGTGATGTGATACATTACGAAACTGGGTACTACCCACAACCAGCTGGGAAAAGACAAAGCAAATTAAGTGGCAAGTGCATTCCTTTGGAATGCAGGGCTTCTTTAGGCAGGTTACTGAAAAAATAAGAAACAGAAGGGAAAGATGGAAATTTATGTTCATCTTCCATTTTTCATTTCCCGTTGGTCAATATTTACCCCATGGGGAGTTAACTGCCCTACATTTCTAAGTTGTCTCATCCAACTCCACAGCAGTTACTTAGGAGGCTGCATCCCACTCCCAGTGGTGTATTTCATCTGATATTCATTTTCTATTGCTGCTTAACAAATCACCACAAATTTATCTCCTTAAAGCAACACAAAGTTATTGTCTCCGTATCTGTGGGTCAGGAGACCAGCACAGTCTAGCTGGGTCCTCTGCTCAGGTTCTCATTAGGTGAAAATCAATGTGTCAGCAGGCAGTATCTCCATCTGGAGGCTTGACTAAGGGAACATCCACTTCAAAGCTCCCTCGGGTTGCTGACAGAGTTCATTTCCATGTGGCCATATGACTGAGATCTCTGTTTACATGCTAACTGTTGGTGTGGAACCTCTTCATTCAGTTCCTAGAGGCCACTCTTGGCTCTTGGCCATGCTGCCCTCCTCACAGCATGGCTGTTTACTGCAGGCCAACAGAATAAGCATCTCTCTCATGCTTCCTCGCCTTCTCTTAAAGGACTCCCCTTGTTACAGACCGCATGTTTTATGTCCTCCCAAAATGCGTATGTTGAAACCTAATCTCCAATGTAATGGTATTAGGAAGCAGGACCTTTAATAATCAATTAGGTCTTGAGAGTGGGATTAGTTCCCTCATAAAAGGTACCCTATGGTGCTCCCTTCACCTTTTCTTCCATGTGAGGACACAGTGAAAAGATGACCATATATGAACGAAGAAGCAGGCTCTCCTTAGACACCAAATCTGCTCATACCTTGATCCTGGACTTCCAGTCTCCATAACTGTGAGAAAAAAGCTTCTCTTGTTTCTAAGACACCCAGCATATGATATTCTGTTGTAGCAGCCCAAATGAACTAAGACATTCCTGATTAGTTAAGAAATAACTTCCCTTTTGATTAATGTCAGCAGATTAGTGACATGATCATGGAAATGCTATCCCATCATATTCATAGGCTCTGCCCACACTCAAGAGGACTGCATTATACAGTGTGTATATACCATAAGCAGAATCTACAGGTCATTTTAGAATTTTGTCTGCCACAACTCAATTCCAACATAGGAAGAGCGACTAGGTTGCTGGACATCACATCAAATGAGAGAGGAATAAAGTTTGGCAACTCTGGGAACACATAAGAGGTTTGTGTACTAATACATTGACCTTGATCGATTTTCTTTAGGCAGGTTACCAAAAAAAAGAAATAGAAGAGTCCACTGAAGATGGAGGGAAAGATGCAAATTTATGTTCATCTTTCATTTTTCATTTCCCATTTTATGTTAAAATGTTTTTTCATGTTAAAGATTAAAGAAAAACCAAGGCTAAAAAACTCTCGTCATTGGTGGGAGGAAGTATTACACTAGGGTTCACACTAGCTATCATTTATTTCTATTTCCTCTGCACCAGAGACTAAGCTGTGCCCTCCACATGCATTCTCATTTGACTACTTTCTATCTCAACAAACCAATGAGTTTGATCTTCAAAGCCTCATTTGACAGACAAGAATATCCATTTTGGTATTGCTGCCTACGTTTCGTGTAACCTAGTTAGCACAGGTTTCACGTTAAAGCCTATTTTGAATGGTGGCTATTATTTGTGTAAAAATTTTTGGTGACTCATACTTTTCTATTTGTATAAAATTTAATTGATACAGGCCATTAAGAATCCCCATCCCTCACCCACAAAAATAATGAAAATAAATTAGATAAATGTACAGAAAAACTTCTTAAAAGTAGCTTTTGGCTTTTTGTGTTACTATTTTAACCATCGATTTGAACTTTACCAAAGGAAATAAGAGTTGAATTTCACTAATGTGTGTGTATATATTTTGATCCAGTAAATTTGTACTATTGTTAGGCATAGAGATAGGTGCAAGAAAACCTTATGTTTCTTCCCCTTGATCCTACCCAAACTCAGAACAGATTACTTGTATTATTTTCAAAAGAATAGCATATATCTTTCAAAAATACAAATTTAAAATAAACAATCCATCTTTTTATTCCTTTTAACTACAGAGTTGCTGCTACCTCGCCCATCTTCCCCACTCAGAGTCAGGGTTTACCAGTTTATATCCTCTGTGACCCTTCCTGCCTTTCTCCTCCCTGCCTTTGCTGCTGTCATGAAAATGAAGGCCAAAAAAGAAGCATTAAAATGGCCAGATTACAGGAATAACATCCAAAGTCAAACTATATTCTAGCAAAACTCCTACCAGAGAAAGCATTACTATAACCCATTGCCCCTTAGTCATTTTCAAGTGAACAGTCTTCAAAGAAAACATATGAAATTAAACTTATGAAATGTGACTTTTATCAGTTTGAGCTAGCTTCTGCTGTCATAATAAACCCTCAAAATTCTCTGTTTCTTACAACAGCAGAGGTTTGTTTCTCACTCGCTTTGCCATTTCATCATGGGTCAGCTGTGGCTTTGCTCCATGAGTCTTTATTTCCAGGCCTAGAGTGATGAAGTAACCCATAACTGGAGTATTTCTCATCATGTGGGAAAAGTAAAAGGACTCCAAGTAACATACCAAGCAATGAGTCTGGCTTGTTCAGAAAAGACACCCATCATTTTCACTCATTGGTCATTTCACTTTACTGCAATTCAAATAGCCAGGCCTAACATCGACTCCTTCCTTAGGGAGGAATAGCAAATATTTTGAACAATTTAATATGGCAATTCATATTAATGACATAAATGTAAATTGCTCTACCACATCAAAGTAGAAGTAATATCACATTACTTTGTATATCACCAATGACAGGATTCCCCCAGTCACTGACTTTAGACTTTCTACCAATTTTGGTACATGGGATCCTTGAGCTAGGCCTGCTTTTACATTAAATCATGAATAATAGAAGACCATAGCTCAATAGCACAGGGTGTAACCTCCAGAGAAAACACCTGTCTGACAACAGTGGGGTGAGGCCTCTCTGTCTAGCACTGTTGATTTATCTGGGGTCCTACAAGCCTGACTGGCCACTGTCTATCCAATGTGGTTCATTCAGAGTCAGACAACTCTGCTGGCAGTTTCATTCTTTCTACGGCAAGTTTATACATAGGGGACATTAAGACTCAAAAGACAGTACTCAGGTTACAAATACACAGGTGGCCAAATACTCTTGTGATCCAGCTACCTCTAAGGTGTTTTTAAGCAGGTTCAAGTCCACTAGTTTGCCTATAGAATTTGGTAATGTGATCTTCCAACTTTGAAAAACCCAGTATCACAGGAAGTATAGAAACACTCCTCACCCCTTGTAGCACTCTACCTTTCTGTCTCTGGAACAGCACCTCTTAATTTTCAATGAGACTTGTAGCATACGCTGTGGTATACCACTCAAATCCCCCTTCAGGTTTAAGTTGCTCATTCCCCTAGCCACTAGGGGTGTTGGCTACTAATGGATAGCATCTGTGTCCATATACAAGCATTGCCTTTGGCTAAGAAAAGCCACAAATGTTACTTTTCCTCCCCAGAACAATCCACATTCAGTAACTGATTGACGTGCTGGCACAAAATCCTGGCCCTTTACCTAAATTAAGAAATTTCTGAAGGATCATTCTTAGGTTTATAGTTCCCCCTGAGATTAGCTGAAGCTGCTATTGCAACTGAATTGCCACTCAGTTTCTCCCTAGTTCCATTGTGCATTCATTGTTCCCTCAAAGTTGCAGATCTAGACAGCACTTCCAATAAACAAGCTGCATGAAAATTCTAATGTTTCAGGGTCTATTTCCCATGGAGCCTCATCTGCCATCGTTGATACTGGAATTGATACTACAAAGCAGACTCTAAAATGGAAGCTTAATCTGGATCACTCCCTGACCAGCTGGCACAGAAGACCTCATCATTGGTAGCAAGAGAAGTATAGATTGCCCCTGCCTTGCTGTAATGCTTCAATCATTGAAAATTTTTATGGGCTATGAACTAATTGACAAGGGAATGCACTATCAAGTGCAATATACAAGGCATTTTAGAGGTATAGGGGAAGTAATTACAAGGATAATAGAATAGTTGGCTGTTGTTGAGAATACCCAATGCATTGAGGAAATCAGTGAAAATTTGAGGACCATTAATCACTAATTTAAAACAAAATATGAAGCCAGATGCTCTCCTTAACAATATATAAAGAGACTCTTATCTCCTGCAGGTGGTAAGAAGAATAAATGATCATCTGGCCCAGGTCTTAATTACAGTTAAAGAATAAAAATCTCCAAAGGGAGTTGAATTTTCAACCTCAACAAGTCGTCTACTTCAAGATCAGGGCTTTGTTGAGAAACAGTCAACCAAGACACATGGAATGAAGACATCTGGATCGAAGCACTCAAAAATCTTGCCCACTCCTTTGTGTTAAAGACACTCATCCCTGAGGAGTATGAGTCCTGGTCCTTATTTCCTTCTTAGTCCATAGCTAATGGCTCCCTCACCATCAAAACTGGGCAGTACAGTACGAGATTTCCCTAGTGAGTCACCACTCATTCTTTCCTGCTTCTTGTAAACCAGCCTTACCTCCTCCTGGTGATTATGGTCAACTTTGTCACCTCTTTTATTCCTAACATAAATGCAAGATTTCTGAAAGCCAAAGTCACATATCACAGTTAAGTTTTTAGCAAACTGTACCCACATCCACTCCTTCTGGAGCAGACGAATTAGAGTCCTAAACTGCTGGTGTTCAAAAGGGCCCCATGGTGGCTCAAGCTAATTCCAAGTAAGACAGCTTGCTAACTCAGCAACAAAAGCAAACAAAAAAATTAGCTTAAGGATATCTGCAAAATTGGCCACTGGCCACAAGAAATAAATCTCATACATCGAGAATATAACCAAGATGGGCCAGAAACATCACAATAGAGCCCTAAATAGTCCAACGGAGTCATTATAAATAGGGGCTTGGCAGAAGGGACTGGCTACAGTATCAGTGAAAAACCAAAGTCACTGATGAATATGAATGTGGACTGACTGGTCTAACTGGCTACAGAGAGAAAAACTGGAAATTTCCTTGGAACAAATTCAAATACAAAAATAAACACAGAGTTTCAATCTGTTGGACTGATTTCTGACTTGTCCTTCTTAACCGCTAAGAACATCAATCTCTTCACACTGCCAAGTGGCGATGCAAGTATCAGACTAAAGGAAGTAAACATGGATAGAAAGAAGAAACTTTACTTGATTTGCTTCTTTTTTCTTTCCTTTTCCACATATTAATGAACTGACAGCAATCTTCCTTTTAACATTGCTATTTGACAGAAAAGTATTTTCTGATGGTTATAATTTCTAAAGTGTATCCTCTGACGTTCTTTTACAGGATATATTGAGTACACAGCTCAATGATGTTTTAAATTTGCATACTTTTGTGCAGCTATCACCCAGATGAAAATGTAGAGCATTAATATCATGCTAGAGAGTTGTCTCATGCCTCCTTCCAATCAACAGCATAACACCCACCTCCAATCCACTGAAGGTAAGAATTTTCTGACTTATCTGAAGTCTATCAATCCCACTTTTGAAAAGAAATCAAATCCAAAACCACTGTTCCTAAGATCTGGGTTCTCTTTGCTGTGGTTTGGAGTAGAGAGACAGAAAAGGGGTAGATGGGACTGGAGAACAAAGCTTGGATATCCTTCTATGAAAGGAAAACTAGGAAAAGCTCCCATTTCTTCTTCCTGATTCAACAGCAGCAAGAAAACCACCCAAGTTAATTCTTACAGAGTGATCCTATTTTATTAAATTTTCATCAAGACAGCAAAGTATCTTGCTGTATTGTATTTCATTTCTGCATGAGATGAACAAAAAATATAGCCACCAAGTTAAACAATTAATATGAAAAAATTAGGGGGCCATGATGGCTCACATCTGTAATCCCAGCACTTAGGGAGGTTGAGGCAGGTGAATCACTTGAGGCCAAGAGTTCAAGACTAGCCTGTCCTGGCCAATGCAGTGAAACTGTGTCTCTAATAAAAATATAAAAATTAGCCAAGGGTGGTGGCGGGCACCTGTAATCCTACCTACTCAGGAGGCTGAGGCAGGAGAATCACTGGAACCCAAGAGATGGAGGATGCGATGAGCAGAGATCACGCCACTGCACTCCAACCTGAGTGACACAGCAAGACTGTGTCTCAAAAAAAAAAAAAAAAAAAAAAAAAAAAAAAAAAAAACAAAGTAAAAAATTTCAAAAGAAAAACCTCAGTTTTGTAAAGGAAATAAATATGTTAACAATAGTAAAACCTGTGGATTTGGTGAGGACTCAAACACCACCATATAAGCTAATAAGGTGCCCTCACTTTCAGCTTATTTTCTGAGTAGTTATCTAGAATTAGTTGTGTAATCACAGGACCAAAGAAAGCTTTACTTTTAAAAGCACATGCTATAGATTATAAAAGGTAATGGATTAGAATGTGAACATATCACTTGCATCAGTTCCTGTTGTACTGGAAAAAGAGGGAGAAAAGGGAAAGTAGGGGTGAAGAAAAGTTAACGTACTTCTAAGCAAGTTTGTACCAACTTCCTACCAAAAAAGTGTAATATATACATTTATACATTAACATATACATTGCATAGACAAAAATAAAGTATATATATGTGTGTGTATACAAACAATACACAACATACTTCTCATTTTCTTCCTCAAAGCTATGAAACTTTCCATTTCATCTCCTAATGGAGATACACCCTGATGTCTCAGTTGGACAGTCCTTTGCTTCTCTTTCTCATTCTGTGACTCTCTCCGTCCAAGCTATTCTCTTTCCCAAAACTTCAGAAGTAGCTAAGAACAGTGTCTTCTACCCTAATGGAAATTATTAGCACCTTGATAATAAGTTCTCCAAATCTTTTTCTTTTTCCAAACTACAGAAGTTCTCTGGGAGAACTCACATCAGAATCACCTTGATTTTCAGCCTAGACCTTGCCTTTTATATCCTTCTTCAAACATTTGGAGTATTTATTTCCAGGAATAATAGGAAGGTCCTCATATTATATTTCCCTAATACATTCTACTTTTCTTATGTTGTAAGTTGGCTTCTCCAAGAAGCAGACTCTTCTTTGGAGTTTAGTATTCAGTATGTTTTTTAGGGAGTGCCCTTGGAATCAACACAGGTAGAAAAAAGGGTAAGAAAGCTAGAGTGGGCAGAGGAGGAAGTTGAACCCACCAGCAGCCTCAGCCAAACAGAGTTCTGGAGGGAACTCGAGAGAGGCAAAGACCTAGCAGAGCTGTCCCATGTTAAGCCAAAATGGCTGGCTCTTTATATTCTCACCTTGATTCATCATTGAATGTAGGCCACTTGCATTAGTCAGGGTTCTCCAGAGAAACAGAACAGAATGCATACCTACACGTATGCTATATATACAGAGAAAGACACAGATTTAAGGAATCGATTCACTTGATTGTGGGTGCTGGCAAAATCAAAAATATCCCAGTTGGTCAGCAGACTGGAGACCCAAGAAAGGGTTACGGTTTGAGCTGAAAGACTGTTTGCCAAAAAAATATCCCTCCTTTTTCAAGGGTGGTCAGTCTTTCTCTTACAGGGGTTTCAGTTGATTGGATAAGACTCATTTACATTATAATGGGTAATCCGCTTTACTCAAAGTCTAGTTAATCTCATCTTAAAAAAAATATCTTCACAGAAACAATGTTAGACCAAATATCTGGGAACCATGTGCTAGCCACGTCGACATATAAAAATTAACCATCACATCACCCTGGAAAGGCATGACATTGAGCAAGGTAGCTCTTTACAACTGAGGCAATCCATGAAGGGGCTGACAGCTACAACAGTCTGCTGACAGCACTCCCAGCAGCTGGGGCAATGAGTCCTTCCTCCAGGTGAGACCTGAGCAGGACATTTCTACGTTGATCTCCAATGAAGTTAACTAAATGTACTCAACAATTAAATTTACAATTTTAAACCATTTTCAAAGTATGTTTCAAAGCAAAGTTTTTCTTTGTTTACTTTGAGACAGTCTGTGTCGCACAGGCTGGAGTGTAATGGCATGATCGCAGCTCACTGCAACCTCCACCTGCCAGATTCAAGTGATTCTCATGCCTCAGCCTCTCGAGTTAGCTGGGATTACAAGCACACGCCACCATGCCCGATAATTTTTCTATTTTTAGTAGAGACAGGGTTTCTCCAAGTAGCCCAGGCTGGTCTTGAACTCCCACCATCAAGTGATCTGCTGCCTTGCCCTCCCAAAGTGCTGAGATTACAGGCATGAGCCACCACGCCCAGCCTTCAACACAAAGTTTAATAAACATACATAAAGATGTAGAAATGAAGCATGAATATGCCTTTTTGTTCTAGAGAAGTGATTAGAAATGTTTTAAGTATCTGAAATTATTTCTATCTGCAGTAAGCCACAGTGTAGTGCCTTGTATCTATGCCACGCAGCACAGTTACCAGCACTCATCCAGTGAGTCTCTCTTAGAGCTAGCTTACATCTTTTATCTCTTTCAGAGCCAGATATAGTAATCTTTTAAGGTGGCCTGGGTGAAAAGGGGGAAATAGACAATTTAGAGAAAATATATTATAGTTCCTGAAAGTCAACCAGTGACTATTGTTCAAGAATAATTTGTCAGAGTTCAGAACAGAAGCACAAATCCATGGAGAGCCTATTTTCTATCTCATTCATTTTCTGTTTTCCTCCATATCCGAGTAGGCATTACACCAGACATGAAAGACCATCAGTAGTTGGCTGGGTAAGAACGGAATGATGTGGAAGAATAACCACCTGGGATGTGCCTCCTTTTTTCCTTATCTATTGTAACTAATTTCTTTGGAGGATTTACCCACCCTCCAAAGCCAGTTAAGGAATTTCACATGAAAATGATTCCTCTTTCCCCTTGGCCACATTGATTGGCCCAGGAATGAACATACTATACAGAGAGCGCCGATTAAAAATTTACTGAAGTTTCTGGAGGAAAAAACAATAAGTACGGGGAAAGGTGAGATTTCCACAGGCACCCTGAGGATAAAATCATATGACAGAGATAAGCCTTGTGGGCAGCATTTGAACCTCTGAATAAAAAAGTTAATCCTCAATTTTTCAGTTCTGTAAGACTGTGAATTTTCTCTTTTGTACTTTTTATGAGATGTATCATACAAAAGAGATGCTAAGATACATATGAGATTTAAAGATAATTATAAAGCCAACACCAATGTAACCACAAATTAAGTCAAGAAGTAGAGTATTACCAGCATCTCAGAAGGCACCTAAGTGCTTCTCCCACTTGCCTATGGACAGCCACTTACTTGACTTTTAATTATTCCTCCTCTGTGTTGCATAGATTTTGTTTGCCTTCCAGATCTACTGGCCATCCTTCACCTTACTGTATACCCCAGTGAAACAAAATTTATGAATTATATTCACAGATTCTCTTATCTTCTGGTTTCCAGTTGTGTGGGACCAAACAGAGGTACTGGAGAAAGGTTAGAATGTGAGAGGAGAGGAAAAACCAAGGAAATTTTTTGTCACCCCAGTTTAGGGCAATGTCTCACGGCAGCTACATCTCTTTTTGCTTTGCCGCTCTTGCCAGGCATAGTCCTTCCCTCTGTGATCTTGTGCTGTCATGATTTGTGCACCTCAGCATCTGGTCTCTCATAGTATTACCCTCTTCCTACATTCCTCCAGCCCAAGAAGGTCCAGCTGTTGCTAATCTCTGGCAAAATCCACCATCCCCTCTTTGGCTTCTCAACTATTTTGCCACCTGTGTAATCATTTCCCTGCATTTGAGGGCCTCTATCAAAATACCTAGAATGGTTTCCTTTTTCCTGACTATGAAATTAAGAGAAAAATTAAAATACTGTCTACAGTATCAAAGCTTTCAACATCTGATCACCAAATATGTTAATAAGGATAAATAAGTTTCTCCTATTCGTAATACTTTGTTTTCCATTTTTTAATTGTGGTAAAATTCACATAACATAAAATTTGCCATTTTAACCATTTGTAAGTATACAGTTCAGTGGTGCTAAATACATTCATAATGTTGTGCAAACACCACTTCCACCCATCTCCAGAATTCTCTTCATCTTGCAAAACTGAAACTCTAACTTCATAATCATTAAACACTAATGCCTGATTTCTCCCTCCCCCAGCAACTACTTTCTGTCTCTATGATTTTGACTACTCTAAGTGCCTCATGTAAGTGGAATCATACAGTATTTGTATTTTCGTGACTGCACTATTTATCTTAATATCCTAAAGGTTCATCTATGTTTTCACATATGTCAGAATTTCTGAATAACATTCCTTTATATGTTTATACCACATTTTTGTCCATTCATCTGTTGATGATCACTTCTGTAGCTTCCACATTTTAGCTTGTAAATAATGCTTCTGTGAACATGGTTGTACAAGTATCTCTCTTGAGACTTTGCATTCAATTCTTTTAGGTATATATGGAGAAGTGGTAATTCTATTTTTAATTTTTTTAGGAACTATCATGCTATTTTCCATAGTGGCTATATAATCTTACACTCCCACCAACAGTGTATACATGTTTCAATTTCTTCACATCTTTGCCGACATTTGTTTTCTGTTTGTCAGTTTGTGATAGTAGCCATCCTAGTGGATATGAAGTAGTATCTCATTATAGATTTAATTCGCATTCCTCTAACAATTAGTGATACTGAGTACCTTTTCATATGTTTACTGGCCTTTTGTATATTCTCTTTAGAGAAATGTCTATTAAGTCCTTTGCCCATTTTTTAATCAGGCTGCTTGTTTTGTTGTGGTTGAGTTTTAGAGGTTCTCTATACTGAATATTAATCACTTCTCATACATGATTTGCAAATATTTTCTCCCATTCTCTGGGTTATCTTTTTACTCAATTGCTATTATACATAAATTTTTTGAAGTTTTTATCATGAATAGATGCTTAATTCTATAAAGTATTTTACTACATCTATTGAGATTTTCATATGAATTTTTTCTCCTTTTATCTGTTAATACAGCAAATTACATTAGTATTCTGTTTTCCCCCAGAGAATACTAGGGGAATTGAAAGAGAAATGAATTGATAGGGAAATGAAACAGAAGAGAATAGCCTGTCCAAGGAAGTCCCAGAGGTAATAAATACAGAATAGGCTATACAAGGATGTCCTATCAAGTTGGCCACCTCTAAGGGTAACTGATGCTCAATCCCACTGGACATTCTGAGAAGCCTGATGAATTTGCATCCATAAATTTCCACTGAGGGGATGAAAGGAACAAGTATTTATCTACCCTCCAATGGGAACCTGTCTCTCATTGGAAAAAATGGCACCAAAATTATTAACTCCTTCATACTCTCATGTTGTATAAGCCTAAGTGCCAGTAGGTTCCTACAAGCACCTCACACTGAGGTGTCAGAAAAAAATCAGGAAGAAAAAGTATCCAAGGCTGAGGTGAGGTGCTGTTAGGTTGCAGCTACGCAAATATGATTAAAGCCTGTGTGGCACCCATCTCTCTAACAATGGTTGCAGTAAAATGTAGGGCCAGAGGATTTGAAATAGTACACAAAAGATGTTTGACAATGTTAAATCAACATTAAATGCTTTAACCTTATTTTCTCATTACATATTTATCTTTTCTATAAATTTGTTTATATTGTGTTCATAATATTCCATTTCTCTTCACGAAATTTTTTCTCATCATTAATAGGTGGTATCAAGGTTATTCTGATAGTATTAAAATAATTGGGGAAGTATCTTTTTTTATTTCCCAAAAGAGTTTTAGGTTGAAAGTATTTCTTCTGGAATGGTTGTCAGAATTCACTGATGAATATATATTTGGAATTTTCTTTGGTTTTAATTATGGCTTCAGTTCCTTTAATCATTAGATAATTATTCATGTTTTCTATTTTTTTGTTTGTTTTTTGGTAAGTTGCTTTAACAAAAACATTTTCATTCTTCTAAATTTTCAAAGTTATTGGCATAAACCTTTTAAGAACTAGAGGATCTGTACTGATGCTCCTTCAATCATTTCCAAGATCGTTATTTATACTTTCTCCCTTTGCAAAATAATTCTAGCAACGTCAGTCATGAAACAAAGTATGCAACTTTTAAAACCTATTATGTTCATCTTCTATTTCAGTAATATTTACTCTTAACCTTATGTTAACCTTCTCAATTTTTAGATTGGTTTTGGTATTTTAATTTTTTAACCTTTCTTGGACTTTGGGTGAACAAAATTATATTAATTATAAACCTTGCATCATAACACTATTTTATATATTTGTCTTGCTTTTCCTGTATCTTTTTTCCTCTTTTCTTGTCTATTTTTTTTCCATTTTTCTCTCAACTAGTTTGCATTTCTTTCCATTTCTGTTCTTTTTAGTGGTATCCTAAAAATTACGTGTCTTCTCATAGCATATTAATCTGTACCTTTTCCTTTTTTCTTTCTTTTTTGTGATGGAGTCTTGCTCTATAGCTCAGACTAGAGTGCAGTGGTGTAATCTTGGCACATTGCAACCTCTGCCTTCTGGGTCCAAGCGATTCACCTGCCTCAGCCTCCCAAGTAGCTGGGATTACAAGCATGCATCACCACATCCAGCTAATTTTTGTAGCTGTAGAGACAGCATTTTACCATGTTGGCCAGGTTGGTCTCCTGACCTCAAGTGATCCACTAGCCTTGGCCTCCCAAAGTGCTGGGATTACAGGCATGAGCTACTATGCCCAACTTCCCTCCTCCTTTTGAAGACTCTGACTCCATTGAATCCCCTTACTCAACTTTTATATTATTGCCATCATTGCTTTGATTCTATATTTTAATCCAATTAAACATGAGTTTCACACAATATTAAATTTACTAACATATTTATTACTTTTTTCTTGTTTCTTTCAACATCAAATTATCAATATGGAATTATTTTTCTTCCACCTGACTTTCAAAACTATCTTTCATCAGGGACTGCTGATATAAACTGCCAGGGTCTTTGCTTGTCTGAAAGTATCTTTATTTCACCTTAATTCTTTTCTCTTTTCTATTTCACCTTTGTTCTTAAAATGCATATTTTTAAGGTACAGAATTTTATTTTGGAAGATATATTTTTCAACTTATTAAGGATCACATTCCATTGAATGTGGTTTTCATGGTTATCATAGGTAGTTAGCCTACTAACTACATGTAACTCATTGGAATTTATCTTTTTTTCTGAAAGATTTTCTGTTTGCCTCTAGTTCTCTGTGGGTTCACTGTGAGTCTAGATCTCAGTTTCTTTTTATTTATTATGCTTTGGGTTCTTTGGGCTATTTGTGCCTTTGGTTTGGTATCTTTCATCAGTTCCAGAAAACTATCAACTAATATCTCTTTAAATATCAACTCTTCCTCATGCTGTCTCTCCTCTCCTTTTGGGACTCCAATTAGAAGTATGTTACATTTCTTAACTCTACGCCCTAAGCCTCTACTGCCCTCATGTGTGCCTTTCATCTTTTTGTCTCTGTGTGTTGCACTTTGGAAAATTTCCTCTGACCCGTCCTCCAGTTCACTAATATTTTGTTTACCCAAGTCTCATCTGCTATTAGGCCTATCCATTGAAGTTTTTTCATTAGTTTTACTGTGATATAATTTATCACTCATTGAGCTTTAAATTTAGCCTACAAACTTTTTATTTCCTAAAGTTCTATTTGGTTTACTCACAAACTTGCCACTTGTTATAGTTTCTTTATTCATCCTTATATTTTCAAACTTGTCTCTTATATTACTGCTTTATAATCAGGGTCTGTTATTTCTAATATGTTTAGTTTTTGTCTGTTTCTGTCATTGCTATGGTAGCAGATGCTGTCTGCGCCTCACACCTACCCCTCAAACCTTTCCATGTGTTCTGGCTGACTCTCAACTGCCAAAATCTGTACTCCATACCTAATGGCTCTTTTTGTCAGAATCATGGCAAGCTATGTTACCCACGTGCATGCCTAGAAGCGCCACGGAATTCACAATATCAATTCCCACACTGGAGTAACCATCAACCAATAATCAACCAGAACTGGCATATAAAGGTGAATTGCCTCACCTTTCAGATTGAATTATTTGAGATGTGGGTGTTGTACTACTTCCTAGAGTTTACTCAGGTATCTATCAAGTTTTAACTACTCACTTTAGTTTTATTAGCTGCCTTCCCTGTATCACTTCTCCACTTCCTGGTTAGTGTCATCTGCATTTCCCATGTAAGACATGTCGTCATAACCTTCTCTTGAAGACTGCTACAGTGCGAACCAAAATTAACATAAAGTTTCTCATTTGCTTCTGTGCTTAGTTACCCAGAACTGTGAGCTTGTCATTTAACTTGGACATTTTCTGACGAACTTCTTTCAGGGCCTAGGAAAAAAGTACATTTATCCAAATATTTGAATTTGCTTCTACCAATCTCAAACTATTTTTTGGATCAAAGAAATGCAAATTTAAGCTAGCAATTCACTTAAGGGCCAGCCAATATATTGTTCAAACTTTTCACTGCCTTTTATATCCCTGCTCTGCTGAATACAAAGGTAAATTTCCCCGCAGTCCCATGGGAGTAGAGATCTACAGAAGATTTATTCTCGAACTCCTTTAAACTGAAGAGTGACGTTTTGAGTCTTAGCTTTAAAGGAGGGTCTCTCATTAGGTAACTTCTTTGATATGAGCAGTATAATTTCTCAGTATCATGGCATCTCTAACACTTTTTAGAAAATGTAGTCAATCCAGCATTTTTAAGTGGAAAGATCAGTTTAAATAACTAACTATACATATTATCAGAAATTGAATTCTATTAACTTTTGTTGACAGCCAACTTGAGATAGGTTTCCCATCACCTGTACATAAGAAAGTCCTAATACATTTAGATAAAGAAATGTGACTACTCTTGCATCAAAATGATGTACTAAAATGACTGGCTGAGTGTAGAAGAGATGCTTCATTTTTCTTTGTCACTTGATCATTACTTGAAGCAAAACTTCTCAGAACTTGAAGTACATTGTTTAAACTTTAAGTACACTGTTTCTCTAGTACATTCTGTGCACCTATTTCTGTCACCTTGTGGATATTACTGGGTTACATTAACATGTTGATTCTATCTAACTATATAAGCTATAAAGACCCTCAGGACTATGAACCAGACTCATTTATTCATTATTCGGTCAAAAAATACATTATGTTTTGTACAGTCACTAAAAAATACAATGACAATCTCTCCCTCTTTCTCTTCCTCTTTCTTTCTCTCTTTCATTCTTTTTTTTCCTTTCTTT
>CAUYLG010019971.1:0-118622 GCA_963573385.1 Cacajao melanocephalus
CATTCTAGCCTGGGCAATAGAACAAGAATCCCGTTCTCTCTCCCTCTTTCTCTTCCTCTTTCTTTCTCTCTTACATTCTTTTTTTTCTTTCTTTCACTCTCACTTTCTTTCCTCTCTTTTCCTTTCTTTCAAAAAAAAAAATATGGTTTCTCATTTTTTTTTTACACAGTGTTTCAGCTTCAGTGTTAGTGGACAAAGGAGACATTTTTTCTTCCTGGATTAGGAATTGTCAAAACAAACAATAATCTATTTTTATCATTTATTGTGATGTATGTATGTGCTAGAGATTTATGGAAATAATATCTTCTTATTACAAAGCCTCCGTTTAGTTTTATATAAAGCTTCATCTCATATGACTTACTAACACAACTAAGGAGACTTTATTTTATTTTTTTATTGGATAGACATAAAAAGAAAATTCTCCATGCTCTTGTAATGTTGTCATTAAGATCTATTTAGAGCTTAACCCGGTGACCAGTTTCATGAGATGGATAACTTTTATGAAAGAGTAATTAAAGATGTAATGTTTTAAGAAATTGTTTCACATTCTAAAATAGTTTGCTTTTGTGTATTTAGTTTCAAGCAAATATTTAGAGACTTAACTTTTCTGAAAAGCAGTTCTTTCTTCTCCTTGAGATTTATAATTGCCCATCAGAATGGGCTATCACTATGGTTTACATAATTAACATCTCAAAAACTTACAATATGAATATATGAATTCTCTTCAGTACCCTTTTTCTTAACTCTGGTACTTGGTCTTCAAATTCCACTGACATTAGTCGTATGCTGTTCTTTGCCTAATTTTTTCTGTAAACTTAGGAAAGAAGAAAGGTTTTGATAATAAAATGCTTATAAATGAAGGGTTAAAATAAAATCTGATTTCAGTATTGTCTTGCATATCAAAGTTTTCTAGCAAAAATACCTATATTCCGATGTTACATTTATTTGTTTTTGCCAAAATTTTCCTTTTAAACTCCAACTTCTTAATAGGGGATAGTGTTGGTGGTGGTTGTGCATAGAGGGGATATGTCAATTTAACTATTATTTATGATTCCAGTTACCCAGGTAGCTTAGCCTAGGTATCTTAGCTAGAATTTTATCAAACTTTCAATAAAAATTTCTGATTTGTAGAAAGCTAATCTTTCATATCCTTCCTTTTATATATAGGTAAGAAACTGTTTCTGTTTCAGGATAACAAGAAAACCTACTTCCTGCCATGTTTTATTTTTTAATAACTTTATTGAGATGTAATTTGCATACCATACAATTTATCTATTTAAAGTGTACAATTCAGTGATTTTTTTGTATATTAACAGTTATGCAGTTAATCTCCATGATCAATTTTAGAACATTTTCATCACTCTAGCAAGAAACACTATACTTAGCAATCACTTCCCTCCCCTCTCACCTAAAATCTTGGCAACCACTCATTTACTTTTTATCTCTGTAGATTTGCCTATTTTGGACACTTAATATAAATGGAATCATATAATATGTGGTCTTTTGTTACTGGCTTCTTTCACTTAACATATGTTCAAGGTTCATTGTAGGATGTATCAGTACTTCTTTCCTTTTCATTGCTGAATAGTATTCCATTGTCTGGCTATGTCACATTTTATTTATCCATTCATCAATTGGACATTGCATTGTTTCCACTTTGTGGCTATTAGAATGAATAATGCTGCTATGAATATGCATGTACAATTTTAATGTGAACACTTGTTTTTCTTTCACTTGGGTATAGGCCTAAGAGTAGGATTTCTGGGTCTTATGGTAACTGTATTTAGCATTTTAGGGAACTGTTAGACTGTTTTTCAACTGCCTGCTTTATTTCTTTTGCTCACACCTTTTTTCAGCCAGGATGGACTAATTGGGTGGTTGGGTTGGAGCCAGTTTCAGTTCCAGAGGCCTGTTTTAGGACAATGTGGAGCTATTTAGAAGCCAGAGTAGTGGGACAGTTCTGGTCCCTTTTCCAGCATTCATTGTTCTTGTACTGAACTGATTTGGACAGCCTAGCTACCAATAGAAATGTGTGTAACCTGTTCTGAGCCAAGTAATGAGGCTGCAGCTTTCCTCTGTTGTTTCCTCTTAGGGGTTCTATCAGAGTGTTGGCATTGTTGTTCAACAGTGCTTTTTCTCTCCAGCCATTTTCTGGGGACTAAGAAAGAAGTTAGTAGTCCATATTGCCCTGCTTTGAAGACATAACTCCAAGGAATTCTGCCTGCTCATGTTACCATCCTTTGTTTTTTTGCCTGGTAGTTTGTTATGTTCATAGTGTTTGGTCGTTCATTTAATAAACATTTTCAGATCCGTCTATTGTCTGTCAGTGGCCTAGATTCTTGATATATGGTAATATATGTAACATTCATGATCTCTGCCTTTGTGGCATTTAGGGTCTAGTGGCGGATTCATTAATATACCTTTGAAAGATACATTTGAATCTGCAGAAAATTTTTAGTTCAAATCTCTTCATGTACAACGGAAATCACACTTACAAAAGCCACTTTATTGCACGATAGCACTGAAGGCTGGGGAGAAGTTTTCTCAGAGGAGCCATACAGTGGTCATTGCAATAGTGCTGTATCTGTGTTCTGTCTAGAGACAGGGACTTCTGGATGTGAGGGGTATTACAGCGGTTACCATGAAAATAACAGTTATCAGCTGCTTCCATCACTAACCCTTTTTCCCCCTAACAACATTAAATTTCACCATAATTTTCTTTATAATATTTCTGTGAGAACTTATGCTAAGTATTTCTAGCAGTGTACCTTTAGTTACCAGAGTTGGAACCACCCAACTGTAGTATGAGCCCTTGGGGTTCTAAGGAAATGTGGCAAAAATAATAATTTGGCTTACAGTAACCTAGAAAATAATATTTCCTTTATGAATCAAGTGTGTCACAAATGTAGAGATTCCTCAAAGTTCCCGTAAAGGAGCATTTCTTTTTCTTCTACCTAAATGAGCATGTCTTAATTTTGTTTGTTGCTGGGGGAAGGGTACCTATCTCAACTCTGTCCCCTCACACACATACATATAACACAATAATATAAGTAGTAGTATATGCTGGTGTCACACTGTACCTCCTAATAAAGAAAACTAGATTATTTTAAGACCGTAGATTAGTCCATAAAACACCACAGAAAGTGAGGCCGAATTAGGCTGGGCGCAGTGGCTCACGCCTGTAATCCTAGCAATTTGGGAGGCTGAGGTGGACTGATCACCCGAGGTCTTACGTTCAAGACCAGCCTGGCCAACATGGTGAAATCCTGTCTCCACTAAAAATACAAAAAAAAAAAATTAGTTGGGCGTGATGGTGGGTGTCTGTAATTTCAGAGGCTTGGGAGGCTGAGGCAAGAGAACCACTTGAACCTGTGAGTCGGAGGTTGCAGTGAGCTAAGATTATACCCCTGCACTCCAGCCTGGGTGACAAGAGTAGGACTCTGTCTCAAAAAAAAAAAAAAAAAAGAAAAGAAAAGAAAATGAGGCTGAATTACAGATACTCCCCAAGTATCTTGGATTAGACAAAGAAAAGTTATTAGATAAATATTCCAATTCCTGGTTCTCTCTGTCTCTCTGAATATCACAGAGAATAATCTATTTCACTCTTTTATACTTTCTTTCAGAGATTGGAGGTGATTCTCCCAGGCTTTATTATTATTCAGGAAAGTCTTCTCTTTTGCAGAGTACTAAAAAATTTACATAGCCATCTGAAAACATCTCAAGTAAAAAAACTGTCCTCTGCATGTGAAACCAAAATTATCTTTTCTCACTAAGACACATTTTATCTAATATAGGGGTGAAATTACATTAGCCCTCTTTTATACATTTATTTGATTCAAACCTTTTGTAAAGGAACTTAGGTTCTTTTAAAAAAAAGAGATTAGAGAAAAATGACATCGTTCGTCAGATAGCCAGCTTACATGTATAGTTTGATCATTCAGTTTAACTGTTTTCACTGTTTATATGAACATTGAGTACCTATTGTAGGCCAGGCATTGCATCTAAATACTAGAATAAATACATGGATAAGACATGTTATAGGCTAACTGTCCTTTATCTGAAGTTTCAGATTTTGAATCTTCACATTAGGGATGCTCAACTTGTATTGTATACTGTATTTCCATATGTACTCATTATTGTAAATAAGTATAAAACAGTCTGATAAGAGTTATCTAGGAAGTAAAATTTTACCTTGATGGAGCCTGGGATTTTGGTAGGTGAAGTGGAAGAAGAACTAGTTAAGATTGACTCAATGACAGTGATATAGTAAACTGGTAACTGACAATTGAACTATGCTGTAATACTGAATATTACTTAGACCTTTTAAATAAGTGCATTGGTTATTTTGTGATCCACCAAAAAAAACCAATAAGAGGTTAGTAATGAAGCCTTAACTTTTACTTGGTTTATTAGTCATGTAACATTGATTAACTTCTATTAAGTTTTTAAGAAGCTTAACTTTTTATTGCCATGGCTTAACAGGACTATCTAGTGAAATATGTGAAAAAAAAAAAAGCTGGATGAATGTTAATAATCTTGAAGTGTGCTAATTATTTTGTTTATTTCCCAAAGGGATGTCCGTCGCTTGGTAGTGGCCATGTCTAGAGCCAGACTTGGACTTTATATCTTTGCCAGAGTATCCCTCTTCCAAAACTGTTTTGAACTGACTCCAGCTTTCAGTCAGCTCACGGCTCGCCCCCTTCATTTGCATATAATTCCAACAGAACCTTTCCCAACCACTAGAAAGGTAGGACTTCTTTCTTCATTTTGTAGAACAGCATTCCTCGGAGTGGGAAATTGGGATTTTCTTATAGGTGACCACATTAGCTTGGAGCATTATTATACATAATTGACTTACTGGTTTAGAGTATGTTGCGCTGAGGAACTGAGTTAGATCTTCTGTATAAAAATAGTATCAGCAGGGCTCAGTGGCTCATGCCTGTAATCCCAGCACTTTGGGAGGTCAAGGTAAGAGGATCGCGTGGGCCCAGGAGTTTGAGACCAGCCTGGACAACATAGTGAGACCTTGTCTCTATAAAATAAATAAATAAATAAATATTAAAGATAATAATTCAGCCAACATTTATCTACCTGTATTAGGCAGTTAGTTCTTTACATACATTGTCTCATTTTCATCTCAGTAACAACAGCCTGTTACGTTATTAGATTATTTTATTAACCCCATTTTTACAAATGCAGAAACTTAGGGTTAGAGAAGTTAAATAGTTTGGCCGTGCATCCATCATAGAGGATCCAAGATCTGAAAAGCCAGGAGGTCTTTTTGAATAACATCCCCCAGAGTTCATGTTATTTATGATTATACTATACTGTTTGTCTTCAGCTTTGTCAGGAGAACTTAACTACTTATTGAAAATAAAGCAATAAATAGTTGAGTTCTTAAGAAGCTTACATTCTGGGGAAGTGAGGGAGGAGAGAGCGCGTATATTTAATGAAAAGATAGGGTAGTACTACTCTCTCTTATCCCCTCTTCTTTCTCCCCTTTTTCTAGCATCTTTCCTTCATAGGTAACCAGTCTCTTTAGTTTCTCGTTTATCCTTATATTCCTTTTATATAAAGGAGAAGATATATATTTATTTTTATATTATTTTCTTTCTTGCGCAAAGGTTATCATACTATAGACTTTTGGGCTTTGCTTTTTTATTTAATGAATTGTCCTGGGGGTCCCTTGGATTTTAAATAACATTATTTTAGATGTTCACAGTATGCGTCTTCCCGCCACCTTTCTAAAAAAAATTAAATCTGTGTGTTTATTAATAAGTACATTTTTAAAACCTGCATTTTTGTTTACCTACTTATTTTTAAAGAAATGCTGCTGCGGAGAAGTAGCAGGAAAATGGTGGAGAGAGATCATGGGTGGAGGGTCACATAAAGCCTCAAGTGTCAGGCTCAAGTCTAGGCACAATCCTATTATGTCTGAGTTTCTCAATCTTTTGTGCGCTGTTAAACAGGCAAATTCCTGACAAGAGGTCTGGGACAGAGCCTAGGTGTCATCATGTGTAACAGGCCCTCCAGGTGATTTCTATGTAAGGGCTATATGTCACACCTCAAGAAATCTGGAGTGCAGGTCAGACAATATCACTGAACAGAAGGCTTGAAAACCCATGCTTTAGGTAACACTCATAAGTTCAAGGCCCTGGAGAGGTTAGGGCTGAGAACGTCCCCCCATCTTCTGCTCAAGAGATAGTGAGGGGCATCTGAAGGAAAGGCAGCTCTTGGCAAGACTCCAGACAATAAAGCAAGCAAGCAAAAACTCTTCCATGTTTCGAAGAGAGCGTTTCCTAGTCAAAATAGCATGGCAGTATTTGTACACACGAGTTTTAACCATTGCATAAAGTGACCATTAATCAAAAGAATACCTGCTTAGATGGAGTGCTACCATCCTGCTTACTTCTGAGAAATGCTGTTTAATTTACTAAATTATTTCTAGCTTCGTGCTCCTTAAATAATTTGTGACTTTAAAACTGAATCCTCCTTTTGGGAGGTGTGTTTTTTACCTTAATTGTTTTCTAAATTGTTCCTGCCATAAGAAAGGATAAGACTTTATAAACATCTTATTAATAACTATAAATAGGACAGTTGTTAATCTCTGTTTTAGGGTGGTTTAAAAAGAAGCGCAAATTTTGTATTTTCTTGATTTGCTTTACTACCTTACCTACACTGATAGAGCAGTGTTTCTTAGATTGTTGTCGGAAGCTACAAAAGAATCAGCGTATTCCACCCAGACCTTCTGAATCTGAATCTATAGGGGCTAGAGCCTAGGTACCTGCAATTAAACAGTCTAACCCCAGATGATTCTAATAGACATCAAAATATTTTTAAAAAAGTTTGAATATTCATCCTCATGACTCATAGTCTGTATGTTAAGTAAAAGTAAATATTAACTTCTTATTTTTTAGAAAAATATAAGTAGGATGAAGAGTGTTAATTTTTTTTCCTGAATTATCTTGTGAACTGTCTTTTGAGCATACACAGTATTAGAAACTGCTGCTTTACACCATGTTGATTTTCCTCTCTATTCAAATAATTACTTATCTCTTACTAATTCTTTTACATTGATTGTAGACTAAAACCCATACTTTATTTACCAACCCAAACTTGTGTTAAAAGCTAGTGACTCTTAGCTTTTCTAGTCTCTGACTTTTCTGAGTTTCAATGGAATCACTATTCTTTATGAAGTTTACTTTTTTTTTTATTTAATAATCTTTTTTTAATGGTAGTCACATGGCCGGCGGGCAAAGCGCACTGACCTGGACTTCTTTTTTATTAATTCTCTTTAAAAATCTATTTTTTAAAACATTCATGAAGTCTTTATTGGACTATTACACTTGCGTTTTATGTCCTCTTACTGTTAGGTCTTCCAGACCCTAATAGTGCTTTTTCATAAGATTAAAAAATGGGCTTATGTTGAATTGTTACCTTCTAGGGTTTTTTGACCAGAAATTTAACATTCTTTTTTCCTTCTTCTAGAATGGAGAGAGACCATCTCATGAAGTACAAATAATAAAAAATATGCCCCAGATGGCAAACTTTGTATACAACATGTACATGCATTTGATACAGACTACACATCATTATCATCAGGTGAGTTTCTCAAAACTGACTTTTATTTTTCTTGCTGTAGAAATAATTTCCTTTTTTTCAGAATAAATCTTTAAAGTACCTAATTCCTTGTGGGAAATCGACTAAAGTAAGCTGTTACTATTTATATGACATTTGTATGGTTTTAAGCATCTTTATATAAGTAGAATTCATACATATGATAAAGTTCACAAACTTAAAGTGTACAATTTTATGTGTTCTGGCATAAGTGTTTACTTGTGGAGCCATCAGCACAGTCAAGATAAAGAACATACCCATTATCCCCAAGAGTTTTGCTTTGTGCTTGTTTGTAATCCCTCCTTTTTGTGTTTCACTAGTCCCCTTTTTACCTTCCCAGGCAGCCAAAGATCTGCTTTCTGTCATGATAGGTTTCTTTCTATTTTCTAGATATTTATATAAGTGGAATCATACAGTATTTTTTTTTTAATTTCTCTACTATTGCTTATACAAGCCTTTGCACTTTATCTTGGGTAGATACCTAAGAGAGCAATGTCTGGATTATATGTTAAGGATGTGTTTCACTTTCTAAGAAACTGCCAACCTGTTTTTCAAAGTAGTGTGCCACTTTACACTCCTACCAGCAGTTTGAGAGTTCTAGTTGCTATACATCCTCATCCTTACTTGATATGGTAGGTTTGTTTTAAATTTTGGCAGTTCTAATATATATATACAGTGGTGTCAGTGTAGTTTTAATTTTCATTTCCCTAAGGACTAATGATGTTGAGCAACTTTTCATGTGGACATTTGCTGTGTGTATATCTTTAGGGATGTGTCTGCTCTGGTTTCCTGCTCTTTTTTTTTTTTTTTTAATTTGGTTGTATGTTTTATTAAGTTTCAAGAAGTTTTTTTTTTTTTTTTTTTTTTAATTGAGATGGTGTCTCGCTTTGTCGCCAGGCTGGAGTGCAGTAGCGCAATCTTGGCTCACTGCGATCTTCACCTCCCAAATTCAAGCAATTCTCCTGCTTCAGCCTCCAAGTAGCTGGGATTACAGGAGCACGCCACCACACCCAGCTAATTTTTGTATTTTTAGTAGAGGCAGGGTTTCACCACGTGGGCGAGGATGGTCTCGATCTCCTGACCTCGTGATCCGCCTGCCTTGGCCTCCTGAAGTGCCTGGGATTACAGGCGTGAGCCATTATGCCTCACCTCAAGAGGTTTTTATTTATTCTAGTTACAAGTCCTTTATCAGATATGTATTTTACAAATATTTTCTCCCACTCTGGCTTGTTTATTTATTTTGTAAGTGTCTTAGCAAAAGTTTTAAATTTTGATAAAGTTCAGTATATCAAATTGTCCTTTGATGATTCATGCTTTTTATGTCCTAAAAATACTCAGCCTAACTCAGAGTTAAAAGGTTTTTTCTATAAATTGTATAGTTTTAGGTTGGATACTTAGGTGTGATACATTTTGAGTTAATTTTTTATGTGGTAGGTAGGATTGAGTTTTATTCATTTGCCTGTGGATATCCAGTTGTTTCAGCACCATTTCCCTAATTGGTTATTGTTTTCTTTGTTGAATTCCTTGTTATCTTAGTCAAAATATCAACTGGCCATATATGTGAGAGTTTAATTCTGAGCTTTCTATTCTATTCCCTTGTTTTGTGTATCTGTCCCTTTGCCATGACTGCACTACCTTGAGTACGGTAGCTTTACAGTCAATCTGGAAATTAGATAACATAAGTCCTTTAGCTTTGTTCTTCTTTTTTGAAATTGTTTTAGCTATCCTAGTTCCTTCGCTTTTCTATATACATTTTAGAATCAGCAGGTCAGTTTCTACCCCCAAAAAGCATGCTATGGTTTTAAAAAGCATATTTTGAAGGGTAGGATTGTTTAGGATCCATTTGGGACGATTAACATCTTCACAATATTGAGTCTTCCTTTCCATGAATAAGATCTCTCATTTATTTAGATCATCTTTGAATTCTCTTCATGGTTTTGTAGTTTTCAGCATACAAACCTTACACATATTTTGTTAATGTTTTGCTAAGTAGTTTTCTTTCTTTTTTGGCTGCTATTGTGCATGGTACTTTTTTTTTTATTGTACTTTAGGTTCTGGGGAACATGTGCAGATCATGCAGGGTTGTTGCACAGGTACATACATGGCAAGGTGGTTTGCTGCCTCCATCTCCCCATCATCTATATCTGGCATTTCTCCCCACATTATCCCTCCCCACCCCATGATGTCCCTCCCTTACCACCCCCTACCAACTGACCCAGTGTATGATGCTCCCCGCCCTGTGTCCACATGTTCTCATTGTTCAGCATCTCCCTATGAGTGAGAGTATGTGGCATTTGATTTTCTGTTCTTGTGTCAGTTTGCTAAGAAGGATGGTTTCCAGCTTCATCCATGTCCCTAAAAGGACATGGACCCATCGTTTTTTTATGGCTGCATAGTATTCCATGGTATATATGTGCCACATTTTCTTTATCCAGTCTATCATTGATGGGCATTTGGGTTGGTTCCAAGTCTTTGCTATTGTAAACAGTGCCGTGATGAACATACGTGTGCCTGTGTCTTTATAATAGAATGATTTATAATCCTTTGGGCATATACCCAGTAATGGGATTGCTGGGTCAAGTGGAATTTCTATTTCTAGATCCTTGAGGAATTGCCACACTGTCTTCCATAATGGTTGAACTAATTTACACTCCCACCAACAGTGTAAAAGTGTTCCTGTTTCTCCACATCCTCTCCAGCATCTGTTGTCTCCAGATTTTTTAATGATCACCATTCTAACTGGCATGAGATGGTATCTCAATGTGGTTTTGATTTGCATTTCTTCAATGACCAGTGATGATGAGCATTTTTTCATATGTTTGTTGGCCTCATATATGTTTTCTTTTGAAAAGTGTCTGTTCATATCCTTCGCCCACTTTTGAATGGGTTTGTTTGTTTGTTTGTTTCTCGTAAATCTGTTTTAGTTCTTTGTAGATTCTGGATATTAGCCCTTTGTCAGATGAGTAACTTGCAAAAATTTTTCCCCGTTCTGTCGGTTGCCGGTTCACTCTAATGATTGTTTCTTTTGTTGTACAGAAGCTCTTAAGTTTAATTAGATCCCATTTGTCTATTTTGGCTTTTGTTGCCATTGCTTTTGGTGTTTTAGTCATGAAGTCCTCGCCTATGCCTATGTCCCGAATGGTTTTGCCTAGGTTTTCTTCCAGGGTTTTTATGGTGTTAGGTCTTATGTTTAAATCTTTTATCCATCTCGAGTTAATTTTAGTGTAAAGTGTCAGGAAGGGGTCCAGTTTCTGCTTTCTGCACATTGCTAGCCAGTTTTCTGAACACCATTTATTCAACAGGGAATCCTTTCCCCATTGTTTGTTTTTTTCAGGTTTGTCAAAGATCAGATGGTTGTAGATGTGTGGCATTGCTTGCAAGGCCTCTGTTCTGTTCCATTGGTCTATGTCTCTGTTTTGGTACTAGTACTAGTGCATGGCACTTTTTAAAAATTTTCAAGGCCAGGCGCGGTGGCTCACACCTGTAATCTCAGCACTTTGCGAGACCAAGGCAGGTGGATCACCTGCTGGTACTATATGTCTATAATCCGAGCTACTTGGGAGGCTGAGGCAGGAAAATTGCATGAACCCAGGAGACAGAGGTTGCAGTGAGCTGAGATTGCATCACTGTACTCCAACCTGGGCGATACAGCAAGACTGTCAGTCAATCAATCAGTCAGTCAGTCAATTCAGTTTCCAAAATCACTAGATTGCCATGGGGCAAAGGGCAGGCTAAGCACATAGAGTTGCTTTAGTTTTCAGGTTGAATGGGACAGAAACCTTGTTCCTTGCTGCTCCCTCCTCCCATGGCTTTGTCTCAAGGCTGGGCTCCTCTACCCCCAACAGGGCTTTTTTTTTTTTTTTTTGGGAGACGGAATCTCTCTCTGTTGCCCAGGCTGGAGTACAGTGGCCCAGTCTCTGCTCACTGTAACCTTCACTTCTCAGGTTCAAGCGATTCTCCTGCCTCAGCCTCCCGAGTAGCTGGGATTACAGGTGCCCGCCACCACACTCAGCTATTTTTGCATTTTTAGTAGAGACAGAGTTTCATCATGTTGGCCAGGCTGGTCTCGAACTTCTGACTTCAAGTGATTCACCTGCATCAGCCTCCCAAAGTGATGGGATTACCAGCATGAGCAACTGCACCCGGCTCACAGGGCTCTTTAATCGAAGTTGACTCTTGAGTTGGTTTTATAATCAGTCTTAATCAGTCACTGTTTTTTGCAGAAATGTTTACAGCAAAGTCTGTTGCTTAAAAATGTAATAGCTTTTCATGGTTGTTTTCCTCTCTGAAGTTTTTATATGTATTTTGATCATCAATATATGACATCTCTGTAGGCATATTCCTAGACCATTGTCATCAGAGGTGTTACATCTGTGATATAAAATGGCCAGCACTGTTTTGGAGAACTTTAGAATAATAATGTGAGAGCTTAGCTTTATAAACTGTTATTCATATTGGTGTTGTCTTTTTTTTTTTAATTAGACTTTATTGCAACTACCACCTGCTATGGTAGAAGAAGGTGAGGAAGTTCCAAATCAGGAAACAGAATTGGAAACAGAAGAAGAGGCCATGACTGTTCAAGCCGACATCATACCCAGTCCAACGGACACCAGCTGCAGTCAAGAAACTCCAGCCTTTCAAACTGACACGACTTCTAATCAGACTGAGACCACCCCCAGTGAGACAGGAGCCAGTTCCAATCCAGCAGCCATCACTGCTTTATCTGAGACTACCACTACTGTGGCAGGAGCCGTACCTGCACCAGTAGAGGCTAACATGCCTCAGGATGCCACATCTGCCTCGGCAGAGACCAAGTAGCCAAACTGTAGCTCTTCTAAAGAAGGACATGTCATTCAAAAAGTCTGAGTAAAGTTATTTTTTGTATTTTACATTTGCTTCTGCTATTTTACTGTCACTAATTAATGCTCAGTTCTTATATTTGTTAACTGATTTTGGTGTATTGAATATATTTTTAAAAATTCTATGTGTACGAACAATTCTAGTTTCATTTGTTCAGTCAGAAGAGCAAATAACCATTCCTTTGATGTTTTGATCACTAAGTGAATATATTTGTAATCATATCTACATTAAAATAATTTTCTATAGAATAATAATATATACTTCACCTTTTTAGTGAACTTCTCTAAAGAAGAGGACAGAATACACTGAACTTAACCATGAATACCCTTAAGTGTCCAAATTGGGAAGGAACTTGTTTCTTCTGTTATACTATCAAGTGCTTAAATTCTGTTTTCTTTTTTCTTACCTTTGTTGTCTTTATGTAAAGATATTAATAGCAGTAAGGTATAGGTTTCTCCAGTCTATCAGAGTGGTTACATACATTTTCTTCTCTCAAATCTTAGGATGCCTTAGAATTACCTAAGATGTCTGTTTATTCTTGAGTCACACCTCAGACCAAAAGAGTCAGAATCTCAGAATTAGAGCCCAAGAATCTATATTTTAGGAGGTTCTCCACACCACTAATTGTTTGGGTTGCTGGCAGAGTGGCATCAGCCAAGGGTGGTGAGGCTGAGCCAAGATTTGTCATCAGCTAAATAGGAAGACTCTGCCAAATCAATCTGGGCAAGAAGCAGGATCCTGAGTCTGGGCAATGAGAGTCAGAGAACTTAACTCCTGTGTGCAGGGTAGAATTCTCCCATGGCAGAGATTCTGAGTTTTTCTGCTTTATTTTTCTTAGGATAACCAGCCACAAGGAGACCTTTAGGTAAAATGTGGTTCAAATATGAGAAGGCAGAGAGGACATCGCTGCTCAAGTGTGATTTGTGAACCAACAGCATCAACGTCATACTGAAGTTTGTTATTTATAGAAAAGCAGAAGTTTGGGCTCTGCCCCAAACCTATTAAATCTAAATCTGCATTGCAATAAAGTCCCCAGGTAATTCATATGCACTTTGTTGTTTGAGAAGCACTGTACTAAGATTACTGTGTAGTCTTCACATGAATGAGGCTGTAATGGTAGAATTACCAGTGAATGTGACTAATGTTTTCTGACAAGAGACCTCTGCTTATAAGGTCCCTGGGCATGGTGCCCAGAACTGAGAAAAAAAAAAAAAGAAATGGTTATGTGTCTGTGCAGAGGGGAAAATCGCCCACTAGTTCTCTCTTTCCCATTTCATCTGCTAGAGTACCTAAACGGGAGCATTTCCCCAAAATATCCCCTCTAGTGCATCTACCTGTGGGCCTGGCCATGTCCAAGAAATCTTTGAAGAAACAAGCAAGAATTGCACACTACCATTGAAATCCTTCTGGTCCTGACATTTTAAAGGAATGATTGCTTCATAAGGAAATTAAACCCAGAAAGTTAAGTCAGTTATGTTTTTGAGTAACTAGTATTTGCTCAACTGTACCAGGTTGTGGTGAATATGGTCCAGACTCTCATTTTATGATGTGTCCTACTGTATCAGGCCACTCGTGTCAATGTCAGTTGAGGAAGGGGAGATGAAAGTGATGAGATGATGAGAGGATTGAAATACGAGGATATGATACAAGGTCTATTTGTTATTAGAGTAAGGATTAAGCCAGATAGCCTGTTATGTAATTTCTCTGATAAAAGATTTTGACAGCAGGTGCTGTGGGCATAATAGGACTCATAGAATTATTTTCATTTGTAAATATATGGTATCAGGCCAAGCAAGGGAAAGAAGCCTTACTGTGTTACCATCTTTCCTGGAAAAGATAGATTTTTCTCTCTACCCTTGGGGGATATGAGATATGTTGCCTGCAACCAAAATAAGTAGACTATTAAGCTGCTCTCTTCTTAACTATTTTCTAAGCACTGTATATCACCCTTGCCTAGCTGAGTGATCATACTTTTTTCTTTGCTGCTTGATTTTTCTGTCCCACTAAAAAGCAAATTTAGGTGGAAGATGGGTAAGTCCTTTGCCCTTGTCAAAAGAATTTAAAAAGGGGTAAAGGCAGTGGGATTTGTATTCTTTTAAACTGTTTATTCATTGGAAAGGCAAGTGAGTTGCAGTTGACTATAGAATCTTGAAAGTTTCGAAGGAATTTAAGAGCTCTACTTACTTTAAATAATGAGGAAACAACCAGAGAGACTTAAGCACAGTAGCAACCGTGGAAGAGTAGGGTAAAATCCAAGTCTACAGTCCTACGGCAGTGCTTTATTTTTTTCAGTCAAGCACACGTGAGGGATTGCTTAATAAATTCAAGAGTTTTCTATATAATTTGAGATTACTACAGACACAGGTATTCTAGCCATGTGACTATTTTAGATTAGTGTTCCCATTGCTCTTCATCCTATTTTTCATATCTAAATATGTCATGATTTTAGAATCTCTTTTTAAAGAAAACCAAAAAGATGCATGCTAAAAAGAATTATTATAAAATGAAGCAATTCAAGTATTTAGAATTTGTTTCTTTTTTTTCCAAAATGCTGAGTTAAGAAAGTTTATTGCCAACAGTTGAGAATAAATAGCTCTATTGATTAGGCAAATGAATGAGAAGATCTAAACATTATCAAGACTCCTGAAGTTGGTGTAATAAAAATTGAGATGTTTTGCTAGATGCTGAGAGAAAAGGCGTAAAACAGACTTTGGACTCATCCAGACCTGGCTCAGAATTTTACCTAATTTGCTTATCAGCATTTGGTTTGATCTTAGACAAATTTTACAACCTGTCTAAGCCCATTTTGTTTATAAATAGCAGGGAAAGGATCTGTTTGGATTTGGGGCAGAGGAGTTGTTCTAGGTACTTAGAAAATACCAGTTTCTCTCTCTGTTTTCTTCAAAGCTTTGTTGACAATGTAGAATATTGCCAGCTAATCCTTTGACTTGAGTGCTTAGCCATGCCCTAATCCAGGGAGCATGAAGGATGATCAAGAAGGGGACACCTAGTGGCAGTTGACTTTGGAGGATCTGTCTAGGATCAGGTCTACTGATTTGGAACCTCTGAATCAGTACATCGTAACATCGAGGATGATCTCTGCCAAAATTAAAATTCTGGCAGAACAGTATAAGCAGAAGGAAGACACTAGGTCTTTCTGAAATATGGAGCTGATAACTTCTATCAAGTCTGAATTCTGTACTGTCCCACCCCCAAATCATCTATATTGTTGCATGTACTTAGCTTTGTGCCTTGAATTGCTATTTCCTTTTTATGTTGCACTCAGATGGTATTTTTAGAGATGTTTCTTCAATCAAAACAAGATAAAAATTAAAAACAAAAAAAAAGTGACCCTTTTGCATAAACCAGAAGAGCAGTGCCTTGCTTCCTGTGAGAAATGCTTGGCAGTTAGCCTGTGTAATTATTTAGCAATCATGTTAATAGATGTTTAAGAATAATGGAACTGGAGCTGTACTGAGCCAAGGATGGAAATGAAGACATGTGAGACTATTTTTTTCTTCATCTATTGATACTCTTCAGTTACAAGGATTTAATTTAAAAGGATTTTAATTAAATGGGATCCAGAAGCTTTGGATGCTCTAGTTTTTCTTCTTAGAGACAAACCCTAGCTCCGTTTCCTGGAGCTTGACTCAGAACGCAGCATGGTACTCCTGACGGACAGTGTGCCAGCTTTGTTCACTTATCTGTCTACCTTTTGGCTTACATTTATTTCAGGGGCTGGCTGACCTTTTGAGCTTACATACAAAGATGGCTGATACCATTATTTTTCAACATGTATTACAGAAAATACTACTCTTGAAAAATACTCTGAGAAATATGTTGTATGGTCAGATAAGTTTGGGAAACACAATGAATTATTATTTCCCCTTTGCAGAATCACAAGGTACTGTTAGCTAATTGAAGGCTCTCAGATGTCCCACTGGAATGAATCATGTTTAGCTTTGTTTAACCTAGCACTTCCCAAACTTGTTACAGCAGAAAACTTTTTAAAAAATAAGATACCTTAGGTAGCTATTTCCTTAGAACACAGTTTGGGAACCAATATCTTTACATCAGCCAGAACTCTGACTCTCCCTTTAAAAATAAACCCAAATACATTTTTTTTTCCTACCAGGTAACCAGAGGCTGAAGTGACACAGCTGAAGAGGAAACCAGAAGTGAAGTGATTTGTACAAAAGGTTGTAGTGTAATTTATTGAGTGTCATGTAGTATTAATAGCAACATCCTGAAAATGCAAATGAATAAAAGTTTGGTCAATGTACCATGACATTCCTTCATGTGAGCCTCTTAGGAAAAGGTCACTGAGCATTCTCTGTTTACATTTTAATTTTAGACTCCAGAATTTCACACTAAGTTTTTCTTCTCATTTCTTATGCAGTAAAAGAAGAGTTCATATTTCCAATGTGTCTTGCTTTCTGTTCTTTAATTTTTGTTTCCTTCAAAAGTTTAAATTCCAAAAAGAGAAAAGAATTACTTAGCATAATTGGTAGAGGTGGTCTGGAAATAATAAAATAAAATTAAGGCAAATGTAAAACATAAAGACAGTTTCTCCTCATAAGAATGTTTAACACACAAGGACCCCAGAAATTACCATGCATGAGACATTGAATTCTTTCTAGATCTCCAGAAATGACTGTCCCCACAATCCTCTTCCCCTCCACCTTTAACATGGTGCACTCTCTTTATTATACTTATCTCTGTGTCGTCATCTAAGTTCAAGAACCTCAAAAGTATCTGCTTCTCTTTGAAAGATGCCTGTTTTAACATAAAAAGCTCTTTTGAGAAGCTGAATTTATTGACATTTTTCAAAAAACAGTTCTGGATGGGAAGTGAACCTTTTCTACTTTAGTTCACTGGTTCATTTGGGCCATTTTTGATTGGTTGGTTGGTCAGTTTTTTCCTTCTGGTTTCTAGTTCAGTTGTCCACGAAGTGAACTAAAAGTGATTACTGTGTTACTGTATTTTCATTTCATTTTTGCTTCCCGTGCTGGTTTCTTCCAATTTCAGACTGCCACGAGAATAGGAGGGGAATAAGGGTAGACCTCATTAATTTGTATTGCCATTTTGTTGGTTGACTACTTTTCACAGAAGTGAATTGAGTTTAATAAAAATTTTGAAGATGTTTAAGCAACTAATATTTATATATTAATAGACTATTGGATGCCAACTCTGTGCCAGGTAGCAATGCCAAAAGCAACTCTAGTACTTTATAGATGGGAACACCAAGGCATTGGGTGATTTGCCTAGGACACCACAGTTAATTGAACTGAGACTAGAACCATCGTATGACTTTTAGGCAAATTCCTTACCATGCTGCTCTTTAAACTTCTTTGCTTGAGACACATTAAAGAAGGGAACAACACCAACTGTGCATGAGTAAGACAAGCCGACTAAAGAATTTCTCTATGGTCAATATACCAGAGAGGCTAGGTTGCCAAAATCAGGATAGGAAATGCAAGCTCTCTAAAAAGAATGTCCCAGTGTTTACAATATTTATTCTTACAGGTGAAAGACAAATTAGTATTTGTTTTGGAATAAGAAACACATAATAGGAAGGGACTCTAGTAAGTGATACTGTATGCCTCAAAATGCTAATTATCATAAAGCCGTTTTACATTTAAGCAGAAGGAAAACATGTTAAGTTATAATAGTTTTAAAAGTGTGATTGGCTGGGCACAGTGGCTCACGCCTGTAATCTCAGCACTTTGGGAGGCCAAGGAGGGTGGATCACAAGGTCAGGAGATTGAGACCATCCTGGCTAACACTGTGAAACCCTGTCTCTACTAAAAATATAAAACATCACCTGGGCATAGTGGCACGTGCTTGTAGTCCCAGCTACTCGGGAGGCTGAGGCAGGAGAATCGCCTGAGCCTGGGAGGCAGAAGTTTCAGTGAGCTGAGATCACGCCACTGGACTCCAGCCTGGGCGACAGAGCGAGACTCTGTCTCAAAAGAAGAAAAAAAACAAAAGTGAGACTTCTGAGTGTGTTACCTCGACTCTTAGCTTCTCAGGAAAAGTAAATGGGACTTGACTGCTTCTGTTGCCTTTGCCTTTTAATCCCTAGCCACAGTGCATGAGCACATCTCCATCCACGTTCACCAGGCTGATGTCTAGATTGATAATCCCTGCTCGGAGCTCTGCTGCCTGGAAGAAGGCATCCAGCCTGATGGCCAGATACCAAGTGACAAGACCACTGAGGGAGATGACTTGTTTGACATCTTCAGTGAGACAGGTGCTGGCAAGTATATGCCCAGGGCAGTGTTTGAAGACCTGGAGCCCACATTAATTGAGAAAGTTTACATTGCCATCTACCACCAGCTCTTCCACCTTAAGCAGCTCATCACAAACAAGGAATATGCTGCCAATAAGTATGCCCAAGGGCACTATGCCATTGGCAAGGATATCATTGGCTTCATATTGGACCAAATTCTCAAACTGGCCAACCAGTGCACAAGTCTTCAGGGCTTCTTGGTTTTCCACTGCTTTGTGGGGGGAACTGGTTCTGGGTTCACCTCCCTGCTGATAGAATGTCTCTCTGTTCATTATGGCAAGAAGTCCAAGCTGAAGTTCATTTATTCAGTGTCTCAGGTTTCCACAGCTATAGTTGAGCCCTATAACTCCATCCTCACTACCCACACCACCTTGGAGCGCTCGGAGTGTGCTTTTGTGGTAGACATCTGCCATAGAAACCTCAATATTGAGTGCCCAACCTACACTAACTTTTACTGCTTTGTTCAGATTATGCCGTCTATCACTGCTTCCCTCAGAATTGATGGCTCCCTGAATGGTCATCTGACAGAATTCCAGACCAACTTGGTGCCTATCCCCACATCCACTTTTTTCTGGCCACATATGCCCCTGTTACCTCTGCTAAGAAAGCCTATCATGAACAGCTTTCTGTAGCAGAGATCACCAATGCTTGATTTGAGCCAGCCAACCAGGGGATGAAATGTGACCCTCACCATAGCAAATGATGGCTTCCTGCGTTGCACTGTCGTGTCACCCCAAAGATGTCAGTGCTGCTGTTACCACCATCAAGACCCTGGATTGGTGTCCCACTGGCTTCAAGGTTGGCATTAATTACCAGCTTCCCATGGTTGTACCTGGTGGAGACCTGGCCAAGGTACAGAGAGCTGTGTGCATGCTGAGCAATACCACAGCCCTTGCTGAGGCCTGGGCTCACTTGGACCATAAGTTTTGACCTGGTATATGCCAACCATGCCTTTGTTCACCAGTACATTAGTGAGGGAGCAGAAGAAGAGCTTTCTGAGGCCCATGACGACAGGGCTGCCCTTGAGGAGGTTTATGAGGAGGTTGGTTTAGATTCTGTTAAAGGAGAGGGTGAGGAAGAAGGAGAGAAATATTAATTATCCATTCCTTCAGCCCTGCAACATGTCTCACTCCCAGAATTTAAGCTTCCACATTAGTTGACAGGCATTAAAGCTTTCTGGTTAGATTGTTTTCACTCAGTGGAGATCAATGTTCCATATATAGCTGTAAGATTTTTGCATCATGTCTCAGTGCCTTTATAACAGATTAAAGGTATCAGCGATGAGGAGTTCCTTAATTAGCAGGATCTGGCATGAAGCAGGACCTGCTATATATCAGGCATTTTAGGATCCTGAAGGATACATTTGATATATTTTGTGACACATATACATTTATTTTTTTAAAAACAATGACAATAGGAGAGTGTCTTTTTTTCTAGTCCAGCCAAAGGTTTGTCAATTTTATCTTTCTGAAAACACCAACTTTTCATTTTGTTGGTCTGTATTGTTTTTTTAGTCTTAGTTTCATTTATTTCTGCTCTAATCTTTATTATTTCTTCTACTAATTTTGGGTTTGGCTTGTTCTTGCTTTTCTAATTCCTTGCGGTGCATAATTGGGTTATTTGAAGTCTTCCTACTTTTTTGATACAGGTGTTTATTGCTATAAGCTTCCCTCTTAGTACTACTTCAGCTATATCCCATAGATTTTGGTGTGTTTTATTTCCATTTGTTTCAAGACATTTTAAATTTCCTTCTTAAAGTCTTTATTGACCCGTGGGTCATTCAATGGCATGTTATTTAGTTTCAATGTGTTTGTGAAGTTTCTGAAGTTCCTCTTGCTATTGATGTCTAGTTTTATTCCATTGTGGTCAGAAAAGATATTTGATAAGATTTCTGTTTTTAAAATTTGTTCAAAGTTGTTTTGTGCCATAAGATGTAATCTATTCTAAATAATGTTATATGAAAAGAATGTATATCCTGCAGCAATTGGGTGAAATATTCTGTAAATGTCAGTTAGGCCTATTAGGTCTAATATATAGTTTAACTCTACTCTGGTGTTTCTTTGTTGATTTTCTGTCTACATAATCTGTCCATTACTGAGAGTGGAGTGTTATAGTCCCCTTTCATTGTTGTATTGCAGTCTGTTTCTCCCTTCATTCTCCCTTCAAATCTATTAATCTTTGCTTTATATGCTTGGGAGCTTTGGTGTTTGATGCATAGATAATTTATAATTGTTATATCCTCTTGCTGAATTAACCCCTTAATCATTAGTGACCTTCTTTGACTTTTTTTACAGTCTTTGATTTGTAGTCTATTTTTTCTGATATAAATACAGCTACTCCCTTTTTTATTGTTTCCAGTTGCATGAAATATCTTTTTCCACTCTTTCACTTTCAATCTAAATGTGTCTTTGTAGGTGAAGTGGTTTTCTTGGTAAACAGCATATGGTTTGGGCTTCTTTGTCCATTCAGACACTCCTTAGCTTTTAATTGAAGAATTTTGTCCATTAACATTTGTTATCATTACTGATATGTAAGGACTTAACGACTGTTGCCTATTTTCTGACTGTTTTGTAACTTCTGGCCTGTATGCTTTCCATTGAGAAGTTTGTTGCCAGATGAATTAGAACTTCTTGATATGTTACTTGCTTTCTTTCTCTTGCTACTTTTATGAATCTGTCTTTGTCCTTGACCTTTGAGAGTTTGATTATTATATGCCTTGGGTACTCTTATTTGTTCAAATATGTTTGATGTTCTCGGGCCTTCCTGTACTTGGATATTTATATCTTCCTCAAGTTTTTACAAGTTTTGTTATTTATTTGAATAAGCGTTCTACCCTTTTCTCTTGCTCAACTCCCTCTTGAACACCAAAATTCTTAGATTTGACCTTGTGAGGTAATTTTCCATAGTTTATAGGTGATCTTCATTACTTTTCATTCATTTTTCTTTTGTCTCCTCTGTGTATTTTCGAATAGCCTGTCGTCAGTCTGATTCTTTCCTCCACTTGATCCATTTTGCTGTTGAGAGCATCTAACAAACTGTCCAGGTTAGCAATATTTCTCAGTTTGAAAAATTTCTATTTGATTTTTTGTGTTACTTCAATCTCTTTATTGAATTTTTCTGATAAATTTCTGAATTGCTTTTCTGTGTTAGCTTAGAAATCACCGAGTTTCCTTAAACCACTATTTTGAGTTCTCAGTCAAAAAGTTCATATATTGCCTTCTCATTAGGGTCAGTCACTGATTCCTTGCTTTGCTTGTTTGGGAAGATCATAGTTCCCTGTTTGCTGCTGTTTCTTGTGGATGTACATCTGTGTCTTTGCATTAAAAGATTAGTTATCTATTCCAGCCTTCTCTGCCTAACTTGTTTTGGTTTTTATTGGATGTATTTGGTTAGAGATTCTTTACCGCCAGGTCGCTGCCCACTTTTCAGCTCTAGGTGGTGACTTAAGCCCAGATTTCACCTTGGCTCTAGTAAACACTTGGAGCACAGCTCTTCCTGAATGGGGGAGGTTCCAAAGGGAGAGTCCTGGCCGTGTAGGAAGGCCGCCTAGGGGTTTTGCTCAGGGGATCTGTGGGATAGATCTCCTACAGCATGGTGCTGCTGAGCAGCCACTCTGATTTGGCATCTCCTTTTGCAGAGTTACAGAGTAGAGTTTCCAGGGCTGGGGATGGTAATCCCATCTTCTCTCTCTGTCTCTGCCTGTCCTCAGGGATATTTCTCTTTTCAAGCACTCAAGATGCTCCCTGCAAGTTAAGAGAGGGACAGGTCCCCTGCCAGGAAACCCAGCATCATGAGAAAACTGGTTGTCCACATAGATCTCACTTTCTCCACTAAAGAAACAAGTGAGTTGGGGGGAAATTGTCTGTGGACTTGGTGCCCAGCAGAAAGGGGAGTCTTATTCTCTTACAATCTTCTCAGTGTTTTTCCACTCCTCTGTGGCCCCAAGAACTATCTCTCTTCATATTTGAGTTCTAAAATATTTCTTGTGTTAATCTTAGTGTATGCTTGTTTTTGGTTTTCTACAAAAGGGAATAAAAACAGCTTGTTTCTACACCGCCACTTTGAAACCAGAAGTCAGCCTGGCTGATCTCTAAGGTTCTGTCTTCTATCACAATTAGTTTTGCCTGTTTTTGATCTTTATATAAATTGAATCATATACAATGTACTTTTTATGTTTGCCTTCTTGAATATATTTCTCTGAATTATGTGAGATAGGGTTCAGCAGATCAACCAAGTACTATTTATTCAAAAAACCATCCGGCCTGGCATGGTGGCTCATGCCTGTAATCCCAGCACTTGAGGGGGCCGAGGCGGGTGGATCACCTGAGGTTGGGAGTTCGAGAGCAGCCTGACCAACATGGAGAAACTCTGTCTCTACTAAAATATAAAATTAGCCAGGCGTGGTGGTGCATACCTGAAATCCCAGCTACTCAGGAGGCTGAGGCAGGAGAATCGCTTGAACCCAGGAGGCAGAGGTTGCGGTGAGCTGAGATTGCACCACTGCATTCCAGCCTGGGCAACAAGAGCTAAACTCTGTCTCAAAAAAAAAAAAAAGAAGAAAAAAGAAAAGACCATCCTACAGCGCACTACATTACAATGTAGTAACATCATTGTCATAAATCAAGTGATCATATATGTGTGGGTCTGTTTCTGTAATTTCTTTTGTTTCTCTGGTATATATTTCTTCTCTTGTGCCAACATTTCACTGTTACAATTACTGTAACTTTATAATAAATTTTGATTATCTTGTGTGTATTCTTTAGCTATTTTCTTCAAGGTTATTGGCAATTTTTAGTCCTTGTATACATTTTAGAATTACCTTGTCAATTCCACAGAAAACTTCTAAATCTATAGATCAATATGAGGAAAATTGGCATCTTTACAACCTTGGAATATGGTAACTCTTTCCTTTTACTTAGGCCTTCTTAAACTCAGTAATGTTTTATAGTTTTCTATATAAAGGCTATGGTCATTTTTTTGTTAAATTTATTCCTAGATATTTATTTATATAAGTATAAGCAATACTTTCTAAAATTACATTTCTAATTGTTTGTTACTAATTATATAAATACATCTTTGTATGTTGCACTGGTATGTGGCAATCTCATTGAATTCACCTATTTCTTATAATTTGACTATAGATTATTTTGGGTTCTCTACATACATAATTATGTCATCTGTGAATAACAAAAGTTTTTTTTCTTCAGTCTTTATATTTTTAATTTCCTCTTCTACCTATATGCCTTTCATTTTCTTTTTTGCCCTTACTGGCCTTTGAAGGCCTCCATTACAATGTTAAATAGAGGTGGTCAGAACAGGTATCTTTGTTTCTTCCCAAGTTTATGGGCAAAACTTTCAATATTTCACCACTAAGTATAGTGTTTGCTATAGGTTTTTGCATACACTCTGTATCAGATTTTAAGAATTTCTTTCTATTTCTAGTTTGCTAGGTGTTTCATTGTTAATCATTAATGCATGCTGAATTCTAACAAATGCTTTGTCTATGTGTATCAAAATGATCATATGCTTTTCTTTTTTTCTTTTTTTTCTAATTTAAGTTCTGGGGTACATGTGCAGAATGTGCAGGTTTGTTACCTAGGTATACATGTGCCATGGTGGTTTGCTGCACCTGTCAACCGATCATCTAGGTTTTAAGCTCCACATGCATTAGCTATTTGTCTTAATGCTCTCTCTCCCCAGTCATATGCTTTTCTTTATTTTGTTAATGTGGTGGATTACATTGACTTATTTTTCTATTGATTGAAGTTTTTCTAATTAGGGCTGTAAGTTGCTACTCTTCACATGCCTGGTAATTTTTCACTGGATGCTGGACATTACAAATACTGTGTTGTTGGATGTTTGGATTTTGTTGTCTTCCTTTAAAGAGTGTTGAGGTTTGCTTTGGCAGGCAGTTACATGTGGATTGGATCTACCTTTTTGATGTTTGTTTTTAAGCTTTGTTACACAGGTGTAGAGGACCTTTACTCTAGAGCTAACTTAGCTCTATCACCAAGCTATGACCTTCTCCGGCCCCTGTTGGATGCCCCAGGTTTTCAGTGAAGTCTTTCTGCTTGGGTTGATAGAAATGAAAACATTTTCTATTGTATGAGCTCTAGGAATTGTTTAGTAGAGTTTCCAGGCAGTTGTCCCTTGATCTCATGAGTTTCACCCCATGTATGTACAGATTAGTATTCAGCCAAGACTTGAGGGGACCCATCTTTAGATTTCTGGAGCTCTTTATTTGTGTAACTTCCTCCTTTTATATTACTCTGCCTTACAAATTCTATCCAGCACAGCCTTCCCAAGCTTCTGTCTCTTAAATTCAGTGAGACTGCTGGGCTTCTACTTAGGTTCTCCCTAAGTAAAGGCAAACAGTGCTGCTCTTCAAAAATTGCCTCTAGGTGAAAGCCAGGGCAATCACAGGGCTAACCTTGTTCCTTTTCTTTCTCTCCAGGATCACAGAACTATGCTCTCTTTTGTTCAGTGTCTGAAAATAGTGACTTCATATATTTTGTCCAGTTCTAATTGATTATAGTGGGATGAGCAGAAGCAGAAGTTGACATTGTTTTTTGTAAATATTAAACTAACCTTATAATCCTATTCTTTTTTATAAATACTATGTTACATTTGTATTTTGTTTAGAATTCTTGCATTTATGTTTATGAGAAAGATTCGTCTGTTTTACCATACTTGTCAGGTTAGATATCAAGATTAGAGTGACTTCACAAATTGAATTGGAAAGTACTTTTTTTTTTTTTGAGACAGGGTCTCATTCTGTGGTCCAAGCTGTAGAACAATGATGCAATTTTGGCTCACTGCAACCTCTACCTCGTGGGCTCAGGTGATCCTCCCACATCAGCCTCCCAAGTAGCTGGGACTACAGGTGCACACCACCATGCCTGGTTAATTTTTGTATCTTTTGTAGAGACAGGGTTTCACCATGTTGCCTAGGCTGGTCTCGAACTCCTGGGCTCAAGCAGTCTGCCTTCCTTGGCCTCCCAAAGTCCAAAGTGCTAGGATTATAGGCAGGAAGTTTTTTTGTTTTGTTTTTTTTAGTACTCTATTTTTATTCACTGGAAGTGTTTTTTATAAAATTGATAATATTTCTTCTTTAAACACTTGGAAAAATTCAACAGTGAAGCAATCTAAGGCTAGATTTCTTTGTGGGAAGATTTTAAATTTCAGATTCAATATATTTAATAATGTAAGACTACAATATTTCTTCTTGTGTTGGTTTTGGTAAGTTGTGTTATCCTAGGAATTTTTCCATTATAAGGCTGAATTTTCAGATGTATATTGGCAAAGGTATATATAATATGTTCATAGCACAGTATTAGCTATATCCCAAACATCCTGTATCACATTTTCATTAACATTCTGTTCAAAATGTTTCCTAATTTCCATTGTGATTTCATTGTTAACTTACGTTTTTTCATTTTCACTGAAAATATTTTAGAACATAATAGAGATGATGGTTGCACAACATCAGGAATGCACTAAATGTCACTAAATTGTTCACTTAAAATGAACAATTTTAAATTTCATGTTATTCACTTTAAATTGGTTAATTTTATGTTAATTTTATGTGAGTTTCACCTCAACAAAAATACTTTTTAAGAAGTAGACTATTTAATTTCTAAGCATTTGTGTGTTTTTCTTCTTTTTGTTATTAATTTCTAGCTTTGGCTGGGTGCAGTGGCTCATGCTTATATCCTAGCACTTTGGGAGGCTGAGGTGGGCAGACTGCTGGAGCCCAGGAGTGTGAAACCAGCCTGGGCAACATGGCAAAACTTTGTTTCTGCAAAAAATATAAAAAATTAGCCAGGCATGGTGGCACACACCTGTAGTCCCAGCTACTTGGGAGGCTGAGGTAGGAGGATCACCTGAGTCTAGGGAGGTTGAGGGCTATAAGCCATGATGGTGCCACTGCACTCTAGCCTTGGGAACAGAGGAAGACACTGTCTCAAAATAAATAAACAACAACAAAAACCAATTCTAGCTTCTCTACTGAGGTCAGAGAACCTGGTCTGTATTATGATAATCCTTTTAAATTTATCATGACTTTTACGTTACATATTTCACGTACACTTGAAAAGATTGTGCTTTATATTCTATAGTACTTAGGTGCATATAAAAATTAGGTCAAGTTTGTTAATCATTTTGTTCAAATCCCTTCTATCCCCTCATGTTTTGTAGGGTTTTATTTTTTTTGTCTGCTTGTTCTACCAGTTACTGAGAGATGTGTGTTAAAAAAAAAAATCTCAGCGTAATTACAGGTTTATTTCTATTTTTAGTTCCATCAAATTTGTCTTGTGTATTTTGAGGCTGCGTTATTAAAACATACAAACAATTATGCCTTCCTGCTGGATAGACTTTATTATTATTATTTACCACTGTCTGTCTTTAACTCTCAATATACTTCCTATTTTAAAATCTACTTTGTCTTATATTAGTATTGCTTCACCAGCCTTCTTTTGGTTGCTTTTTGAATGGCATATTTTTTCCACTCTTGTATAACCTTTCTGTGTCTTTGTATTTAGGATTATTCTGTTGTAAGCAACATATTGTTAGGCTTGGGATTTGATTGTACTTACTTACAAGCTAATAAGTTATGCATTGCTGGCAGAAGGCATAAGACTCTTGGGTGATAAGCAGAAGACTCACTCAGCACAGTAAGTAGCATGAGTGCCAGCATGTTTGCTGTGTCAGTTCCTCTTTCTCCCCAAGCCCTTCAGAGGTAAAGTGGAGGGTCCAGCTGAATGCCTGAGTGCTCAGTGGGTTGTGTTATAGGAGAAGAGGAATGGGCAATGTGCCACGTTTATAGCAAGCATCAAGCAAGCCTGCTCTTTGCCCCAGAAGGAGATGTAAGTAACCTCATCCCTCAAGGTTACTTGCTACAAACTCAACCCTATAGAGAAATGGCCTGAGAAAGAAAAGAGCAGCCTTGTATTGGCACACCTGGCAGGAGCATGGAGGGGAACTCTATGATTATGAGCTCATTTACTTCACTTTGACATTCTGTCATATTATGCTTCATGTATTTCAAGATTATGTTATTGTATATATACAAATTTAGAATTATATTCCTGGTAGGTGGGCCTTTTAATCAATAGCAAATGTCCTTAACTCTAGTAATGCTTTTTGACTTTAAGGGTACTTTGTCTTATATGACAATGTAACTACCCCATTTGTCTTTTGGTTAGATTTTTCATGGCATAGGTATTCCCATCCTCTTGCTTGGTCTTTCTGTTTCTTTATATTTAAGGATTTTTTTTTTTTTTTGGTAAACAACATATGTAATTAGTCAAGCTATCTTTGTCTTTTAATTTTTATATAATTACTGGTGTATTTGGATTTACTATTAACTGTTTTATTTCTCCATGTTTTATGTTCCTTTTTCTCGTCTTTCTTGCCTTCTTTTGGATATATAAAGGATTTTTTATTATTCCATTTTCTCCATTCTATTAGTTTGTTAGTAATTCATTCTTTCACCAGAAGGCCTAAAGATTACACCGGGCATTCTTGTCTTATTACAGTCTACTAAGAATATATACTGATTTCACTTCCCAGATGATGCCAAGACCTTATAATACGAATACCTTGGCCCCTGCTTTGTGCAATTATTTTTGTATATAAATTTTTCTTCCTCTTCTCCTTCTCCTCCTCCTTCTCCTTCTCTTCCTTCCCTCCTTCTCTTCCTTCTCCTCCTCCTCTTTCTCCTCCTCCCCTTCCTCTTCCTCCCTCTCCTCCTCCTCCTTCTTCTTTTTGAGACAGCATTCTGCTTTTGTCACCCAGGCTGGAGTGCAGTGGCGCAACCCAGCTCACTGCAACCTGTGCCTCCTGGGTTCAAGCGATTCTCCTGCCTCAGTCTCCCAAGTAGCTGGGATTACAGGCACCCACCACCATGCCTGGCTAGTTTTTTGTATTTAGTAGAGATGGGGTTTCACCATGTTGGTCAGGCTGGTCTCAAACTCCTGACCTCAGGTAATCCACTCCACCAGCCTCCCAAAGTGATGGGATTACAGGTGTGAGCCACTGTACCCGGCCAATTTTTCTACCTTCTAATTAAAATATTATTGTTATTGTTTTATAAGCTAATATTCATTTAGATCCACCCTTTCCATTGCTCTTCATTCCTTCCTACCTCTTATTGTGCTTCCTTTTGGATAATTTTCTTTCTTTATGAAGAATTAAAACTTTTAAATATTTCCTTCTGTGCAAATGTGCTGCTGACAGATTCTCTGTCTGGAGATGTCTTTATTTCACGTTTGATTTTGAAGGGTATATTCACTATGTATAGAAGTCTAGATTGTTAATTATTTAAGTACTTAAAAAATGGTCAGTTTCTTATGCCTCTGTCTCTCATTAGAAAAGTCAGCACACAGTCGTCTTCTGCTCCTTTGAAGAAAATGTCTCTTTTTCTCTTGCAGCTCTTTAAAATGTTTGTGTTCGATTTTTTTTTTTTTCAAGACAAGAGTCTTGCTCTGTTACCCAGGCTGGAGTGCAGTGGCACAATCTCAGCTTACTGCAACCTTTGCCTCCCTAGTTCAAGTGGTTCTCCTGCCTCAGCCTCCCACCAAATACCTGGGATTACAGGCGTGTGCCACCACATCTGGCTAACTTTTGTATTTTTAGTAGAGATGGGTTTCCACCATGTTGCCAGGCTGGTCTCGAACTCCTGGTCTCCAGTGATCTGTCTGCCTTGGCCTCCCAAAGTGCTGGGATTGCAGGCGTGAGCCACTGCACCTGGCTTGTCTTTGATTTTCCTCAGTTTGCCTAGAAGGTGCCTAGATGCAGTCTGCGTATTTTCGACTCACCTATCTTCCAGCACACCAATCCCTTCTTCAGCTTTGCACTGCTTGCTGTTAAACCCATCTACTGAGTTCTAATTTTAGTTGTTGTACTTTTCATCATCATAATTTACATTCTATTCTCTTTTAACAAATTCCAATTCTTTGAGCAAACTCTTGTCATTTTCTTGAGCATATTAATCAGTTATTTTAGTGTGCCCAATTACTCCAGTATCTCGAGTTGTCTGTTGTCTGATTTGTGTTTTAGTCCTGTTTCTTGCTATGCCTGGCTATTCTTTAGTGAATGCCTAACATTGTACCTGAATCATTGCATAGGCTTTGGATGATGTTTTCTCCCTCCAGAGAGGATTTACCTTCTCTTGCAAGGAGCCAAAGGCAGATCACGCCAATCCAGTTGGGATCATGCTGCCTTCCTGACTGGTTTGCTGTCTCTGAGAAGGTCCATCTAGCTCTGGCTCACCCTATTCCTAAGATGTAAAGAATCCCAGCTAGGGGCCTGGGATATTTTTCAGGTCCTCCTTGACAAGTTCTGAACTCAGATTTTGTCTCCATAACATTATGAAACTGCCTGAAACTCCGCTTTGCCTTTCACCCACTTTCTGTTTGACTTCCAAGCCTCTTGTACAATTTAATCGGTAAATAACTTGAAAACTGATGCTGATTTTGGGCTCACATTTTTGCACCCCTCTTTTGTCTGGCAACCTCAAACTAAACTTTTAATTTCTCAGACCCATCAAATTGTCTAAAGCTACTTACAGCCTTCCCAGCTGTTGGCCCTGCATCAAGAATTGCCACAGGACTTCAGAGGTAAAGTATTGTGCAAAAAGATCACCATAATCACAATCACCTAAATAAACTTCTCTCAAGTTCTCACTATTTTGGCAGCTTTCTGTTGCTTTTCAGCCTTTTTTTTTTTTTTTTTCCTTTAATTTGATCCAGCTTTCTTTAGTTTGTCTTGGTGAGAGTATTGGTTGGGCTACTCCATCATAGCTGGACTTGACCACATGCGAGAAATACTGATATAATGCCTTGTACTTTTTTCAGTAATATTTCATTTCCCTTACTGCGCTACAAGTCTGCAGAATTAGCCTTAATCATCAGCTTGGTCGGACCCTCATTCTTGATATCACTTGGCTTTTCTTTTTACCACAGGAAACTTTAGGCCCCACCTGCAGGCATAGCCTTATCCCTCATCTCCGACCAATCCCGAGTCCATTAGAAGGCAGGAAAATAGATTCCCTGTGGTTTGCAGCTTGAGGCCACTGCCCTGTAAATCTGTCTCAGAGCACGTGAACTAGACAAGGGCAGTTCCAGGGGCAGGTTTTATTTTGTCATTTTGAGACAGAGTCTTGCTCTGTCACCCAGTCTGGAGTGCAGTGGTGTGATCTCTGCTCATTACAACCTCCACCTCTTGGTTCAAGTGATTCTCCTGCCTCAGCCTCCCTAGGGATTATAGGTGCCCCCCACTATGCCTGGCTAATTTTTGTATTTTTAGTAGAGATGGGGTTTCACAATGTTGGGCAGATGGTCTTGAACTCCTGACCTCAAGTGATCTGCCTGCCTCGGCCTCCCAAAGAGCTGGGATTACAGGCGTAAGCCATTGCACCCAGCCAGGAATTACTTTGAAATCACCATTGTCCTTATGAGAAAACTTCCCTAAGCCACATTTATCCAAAATCACAAAATTAATAAGTGAGAGAACTGGGATTTGAACTTTGACTCCAAAGTCTATTATTATTTAAAGTACTTCAAAATATAGACATTTTGTTGTGTTTACCTAGAAGGGCTCAGAGTTGGGTTTTATTATCTATGATGGTATTAGAAAAGTTGCTTTATGATATTGCGATATCATAAAGCTACTTTCATAAAGCTACTTTCCTTTCTATTAAATGGAGATGATAAACTCTTTAGTCAGTGTTTTGCTGGTAAAGCCGTAAGTGTTTTTATCCAGTTCCTCTTTGGTTTAGTCGCCATGGTTACAAATTTATTTACATCATTCTTATTTAAAATTTTTTTAGCTCCCCGTGAATCCAAGGTCAGAGAAATCTTCATTTTCATTTATTCCTAATGTGCACCATAGTGTATTTAATTTAGAATATAATAAGGATATACACTCATGATCACGTTATTATTTATTGCAAGACGAGTCAGTACTCCTTTCACACCAGAAGAAAAACCAAGCAGACACTATTTCATCTTAGCAGGATGTAGAGTTGTACCATTGCCTCTTGTCAGCCCTGCTTATGTAATTCAGAAGAAGAGCACTTGCCACTGTTTAACAGACTTTTTCATAGAGGGCCTGGGTGTGCAGCACCCTGCCAAGTTTCCTATTACTTATGGAGAAAAGCCATTTGTATTCTGAAATTGCAAATCAGCCAGGCAATCACCACACAGAAATAGCCCCCATGAAAATAAAGCCGTGCTATATTTGAAGCCTTAATCATGTGTATTTATAGACCTGAGTTTAGTTCTATTTGGAAAATTTCACATTATACAGTAACATTGTGATCACCAACATACTCAAAGGGTGAGGGGATGGGATGTTTGATCCACTTAAATTTTCTGAGTAATGAGGAGTTAGTCACAAAGAATTTTTCTGTTCACTCAATAGTGAATGCCTTTCAAAAATTGCTTTGGTCAGCTCAAAGGAGATCAGAAAGCCAGCTATGAGGTATTTCTGGTGGGAGAAGTAGGTAAGTGTGTTCTCAACAGATTTGTCGTTGATACGTGAAAACCCACCATGAGAGATTCAGTCTTACAGCTTAGGACCCTGTTCCAAATTAAAATGAAAATTACTTGGGTTGGCTAGCATTGCACATATTAGTTTTTAGGACTTAGTATTAATAAGAGTATCAGGACATTTCCTGGGAGAAGATTTGAAAAGATAGAAGGTACTAGAGGGCCTTGGGTACCTGGCGTGAGAGAGCCGCATTGCCTGTTTCCCAAGGCTGCTCTGGGCCTGGCCTGTCAGCCCACACTTTGCCTTTCTTTGATGAACACGTGTCACTGATATTGATCAGCTGACCTATAAGCAGCATTTTATTGGACCCCCTCAAACTCAGCACACGCAGAATGACTCATCAGCTTCCTCACCCTCACACCTGCTTCGTGATGCTCAGTGTCTCCTCAGCTCCTTATACTCACACTTATGAGGAAAGACCCCAATGAACAAACACATGCAGGAGGTGAGGGAGGGAGACTGTCAGAGACCTAGAGGAAGAGTATTCCAGACAGAACCAGAGCATGAGGACCCTGACCCAGGACCTGGCCCAGGGTGTTCAAGGTGAATGAAGGAGCAGTGGAAAGAGTGGAGGCCAGACAGGAGCTCTCTAGAAAGCAGCATTTTCTATTGTTCAAATGAGAAAGCTAAGAGTTGTGTTTGACTTCTTTCTCTGCCTCTATCCCCTGGCTCAGTCTTTCTCCAAGTGCTCTGAACCATTCCTCAAAATTGTGACGACCTTTCCATTCCCACTGCTACCACAGACTATCAGTTCCTCCCAGCTGGTTTCCCTGACTATGGCTTTTCCCTCCCAAAGCTGTCCTCCATTTTGCTGCTACAGTTAGCCTCTCCAGTCACGGAGCTGACCATGTTACTCCCCTCTTCAGCATCTTCAATGGCCCCCCCATTAATCTTGCTAGCACTTTCCAATTGAACTTTCTGCAAAAACAGAAATGTTCTGGAATCTGTGCTGTCCAGTGCCCACGTGTGTATTTGAAATGTGGCTAGTGAGCCTGAAACATTGAATTTTAAATTTAATTTTAGATAATTTAAATGCTTGCACATAGCTAGTGGCTACATACACTATTAAACAGCCTAACACTGCTATTGTTTTTAATCTTTTGGAAAAGCCGTGTTTCCTTTCCTTTTGAGAATCTAATGAGAGTTTTATTTTCCCTTAAAACTTCAGCTACAATATTTTGTTAGTATTCTAATGGTTTGTGATTCTATGGAGCCCATCTATGTATCTGCAATTAAGAACCTCTGGCCTAGAAGGTAAAGTCTAAGCCCGTTTTGGGGGCTGGGAAACTCAAGACAGCACATAGAAAATGGCCTCTGTCTTAAGCTAGATTCTATGAGCTGATTGATTGTCCAGAGTGATAGGAAGCAGACCATTTGGAGGAATTATTGATGATCAGGAAAGGAAGCCAGGGGCCAGTCCCAGCAGGGCAGTATTACATGTCAGGTGGCACAGCATCTGGAGTCAAGGAGAGCAAGAAGAGATTGGAAAATGTAGTACCATGTGGGTCAAGGCAACATCGTATGCCCCACAGGCTGCCAAAGAAGCGAGGCGGTTGTGCCGGTGCTGGGACACAATAGTCAACCCAGAGGGATCAGGCTGGAAAGATGGTGGCCCCATTTCATGTGCTCTGTGCTGTCATCACACTGTGCACATCCCTCCCTGGTTCCCAAATACAGCATGTTCCATATGGCTGTTCACATGGCTTCTTTTGCTCAAAAGCTCTTTCTTGCTGGCCTAGCAGACTCCTTCTACAAGGTCAAATTCCTTTCCTCTGAAGATGTTCCCACCTCCCTTTCTTATGAAATCAGTCATTCCTCAGCTGTGCTCTCCCATACCCACCTCTCTCAGCCTTCCAGCCACCAAGTGTGGATTAGGAGTTTCGGAGTCAGACAGACCTAACTCAAATGCTAACTGGGTGATCTTTAACCACATTGCTATAGTTCCCTCATCTGCATGACTGGGACAATGATACCATCTGTGAAGATTTGTTATAAAGACTAAATATGTTGAGATGTGGGAATTGACCAGCATAATGCCAGGTATAGTTGGACTCAATAAATAGTAGCTGTCATTACCATTTTTATTACTGTTATCATCTGGCTGGTAGCATTACCCCATGATGGTACAGTTAGTTACTTGTGGATGTTCTTATCTCCCATACAAGACTGGATTCGAGAGTAGCTTTCCGTCTGAAGCAGGTTAGAAACCACCTGATATGAAGAAGAGGCATATGGCTTGGTTTGCTGGTCCAGAAAGTTTCAGACATTATTTATTTGGCCAAATATTTTTAGGATGCCCTTTCTATGCATCACACCCTTCCATTTGATGGAACAACAGTATAATAAATAGGGACCAGCCTTTTACCTGCTTTGTGTGGTTTGAAATGTTCTAAAAGATCTGGTCAAAAATGTTCCTTCTCAGTCCTGGGATTGTCCAGATCCTCTGCTTTTGGCACACATCGGTTTAGCACACCAGTGCTGGAGAATAGCATGCTGAGGGAGGAAGACACAGAACAGGAATAGCCTGAGTGGGAAAAAGACCTGAGATGCTGCTGTTGCTATTGCTGCTGATAATGATGCTGAAGGTAATGATGATGGTGATGATGATGATGGTGGTGATGTTGGTGAAGGGGAGGGTGAGGGTGGTGATAATAATGAGGATGAGGTTGGTAGTGGTGAGGGTGATGGTGATGATGATGGTGATGGAGATGGTGATAATGGTGAGGGTGGTGATGACGGTGAGGGTGTTGGTAGTTGTGATTATGATGGTGATCATGGTAGTGATGATGGTGGTGACAGTGCTGTAATGATGATGGTGATGGTGATAGTGGTGATGGTGATGATAGTGATGGTGATGATATTTAATGAGCACTTATGCATCAGATACTGTGAATTGTGTTTTATACAAATGATTACATTTGATGCAAAACTCCATGGTACTATAATATTTTCTGTTATGCAAATGAGAAAGTGGAAACTTAAATTTCTTCAGGAAATTAAGAAACATGCACAAGTTTTACATAGCCGGTAAGTGGTGGAAGCAGGATTTGATCTGGGTTACTTGAGTAAAGGGCCTATACTGGGACTGGCTTATGCATGGAAAATGCTGCCCAGAAGGGTGAACTCTGGATTTAGTGAAATGGGAGAGGCTGGTATTTGCCACCAGGAAATAAGATGGAGGCTCTGGGGATGTGGAGAAGGACCTGCTGAGACAATCGGTTGCACAGAAGTTATTTTTGTCTGTTACTGAAATACATGTGATAGTGAGCTGGCTCACTATGGCCTCTTAAATGAGTGAAAGCCCTCACTTGGCTTTTGGAAATGTTTTTCTGGTGGACAGTGGTGCACTGACAGATCCTCACATATCACTGCTGTGCAAATGACATCCATCCTTTGGCACCACTGGCAGCATCAATGATGGACAAAATTTATCAATGTGGCATTTATCCCCCAAACCCATGGTGCTCTTAAGACATGGCTGCTTTTATTAGTAAAACATATAATGAGTCCACTTACATTTATTATGAAGGAAAAATGAAAGCAGTTTCTCCTTGATCCTTTTGTATTTATTATTTTTTCAGAAATGACTGGAGACTTAGCTTCAAAAAAGGATGAATGACTGCTTGTGACTCAGCTGTGACTGCCTCTGGCCAAGAGGGAGGCTTGGGCAGGCATCTGCACAGTAGCTGCCTACCGTTAAGGTGGTGCTTCCTGGATTGTGACTGCCCAAAAGCCTCTCCTGCTTCTGACTCATTGGCTGGACTCTTCCATTGGTTCGTTTGCTTCTTATCAACATTCACTGCAGCCTTCCCTAGTCATAGGTTTTAAGCTTCTCACTCCCCTCCCCAAATCCATTCCAGGCCTCTTGTCTTCACTGGCCTGCTTTCTCCTCTACATACCATTACTCAATGGAGCAGGGAGTCAGTTCTCACGTCTCTTTTCCTTTCATGTTCACTGAAGTCCAAATGAAATGTTTTCCTCCTTCATCTGCTGTTATAGAGAAGGTATTCAATAGCATTTTAGACATAGAAGCCACAAGGCACAAAGTCTGAAACCCAGCTGCTGTGATTTGACCAGATTTATAAGGGCCATATCTGTCCCAAAGTGCTGTGATTAATTCTTGCCTGAAGCTTTGAACAAAGAAAAACTGCCATCGTGGGCTCATTAAGATATCTAAAATCTGACCACTTGGAGGAATGAGGTGCAGATATTGACAGAGATGTTTACATGTAGAGGGGAGCCATTAGGAAGCTTATGAGATAAGGTCACCTGTTTGGTGTGGTGGCCTAACTGCCCTAGGACATTGTCCTTTTCATTTCTTTTCAAGCCTGGGAAGCTAGCATAGTCCCACTTAACAACTCAACAGGGGAAGTTTACCAAACATATATCCATTTGTGTGAAGCATCTGAAGGATGCTGGCTGTCCTGCAGCTGTATATGTTGCTTGGGGTTGGCATGAATCATTGCCTAGTGAACTCCAAACTCTCACTCACCTGAATGTGGCAATGTGCACAGCCAGATCATTTTATTTATTTTTTTTGAGACTGAGTCTCGCTCTGTCACCCAGGCTGGAGTGCAGTAGAGTGATCTCAGCTTACTGCAACCTCTGCCTCCCAGGTTCAAGTGATTCTCCTTCCTTAGCTTCCCGAGTAGCTGGTACTACAGGCATGTACCACAATGCCCAGCTAATTTTTATGTTTTTGGTAGAGATGGGGTTTCATCATGTTAGCAAGGCTGGTCTTGAACTCCTGACCTCAGGTGATCTGCCCACCTTGGCCTCCCACAGTGCTGGGATTATAGGCCATGAGCCACAGCACTGGCCCCAAATCTTAAAGATAGGAAATGTATGCTTGGGTATCTTTGCTTCCTTCAGGCATTTAAAATTATTCATTCATTCATTCATTACCATATCTGAAGAGCCAAAGAAATGCAAAAATGTTGGTAGACTGCTGTCAACACCATCATCTCTAGAAAAGGTAAGAGAAAACCAATCCAGGGGTTGCCTGTGCTTGTGGGGTATTACTCAAAATATTTTTGCCCGGACTTTGAAGTCAGGTAACATGATTCCTCCAGTTTTCTTCCTTTTGCTCAGGATAGCTTTGGCTAATCTGAGTCTTTTTTGATTCCGTATAAGTTTTAGGATTTCTTTTTCTATTTCTATGCAGAATGTCATTGGTATTTTGACAGAGATTACATTGAATCTGTATATTACTTTAGGTAGTATGGATATTTAAACAATAGTGATTCTTCCATTCCATGAACATGGAATATCTTTCCATTTCTTTGTGTTCTCTTCAATTTCTTTCATCAGTGTTTTATAGTTTTAATTGTAGAGATCTTTCACTTTTTTGGTTAATTCCTGGGTATTTAATTTTATTTGTAGTGATTGTAAATGGGATTGCTTTTTAAATTTTTTTTTTCAGATTGTTTTATGTTGGTATATATAATTCTACTGATTTTTGTATGTTGATTTTTAGATTTTTCCAAATATAAGATCATAGCATCTGCAAACAAGAATAATTTGCGTTCTTTATTTCCACTTTGGATGTCCTTTATTTCTTCTCTTGTCTGATTGCTCTAGCTAAGACTTCCAGTAGTATGTTGAATAATAATGGTGAAAGTGGGCATCTTTATCATGTTCCAGATCCATTTTTCCCTGTTTGGTATGATACTGTGAGTCTGTCATATATGGCCTTAATTATGTTTAGGTATGTTCTTTTTATACCTTTTTTGAGGGTTTTTATCATGAAGGGATGTTGAACTTTAGCAAATGCTTTTTCGGCATTAATTGAAATTATCATATGGTTTTCACCCTTCATTCTGTTAATAATGATGTATCACATTGATTGATTTGCATTTGTTGAAGTATTCTTGCATCCCTGGGATAAATCTCACTTGGTCATGATGAATTATCTTTTTAACGTATTGTTGAATTTGGTTTGCTAGTATTTTGTTGAGAATTTTTACATTACTGTTCATCAGGGAGATTGGCCTGTAGTTTTCTTTTTTGATGTATCTCTGTCTGGTTTTGGCATCAGAACAATACTAGTCTCCTAGAGTGAGTTTGGAAGTATCCCCTCTTCCTCCATTTTCTGGAAAAATTTGAGTATTGGTATTAGTTCTTTAAATGTTTGGTAGGATTTAGCAGTGAAGTCATTGGGTCCCAGGCTTTTCTTTACTGGGAGACTTTTTATTACAGCTTTAATCTCATTGCTTTTTATTGGTCTGTTCAGCCTTTGGATTTTTTTTTTTTTAATGGTTCAATCTTGGTAGGTTGTGTGTGTCTAAAAATTTATCCATTTTTTTAGATTTTCTAATTTATTGGCATGTAATTGCTCCTAGTAGCCACTAATCATCCTTTGAGTTTCTGTGGTATTGGTTGTGATGTTTCCTTTTTCATCTCTGATTTTATTTATTTGGGTCTTTTATCTGTTTGTGAGAAATTGGAAAACTGGTCCAAAAGCTATTTGAGATCCAAAGAACCTAAAATAGCCAAAATAATTTTGAAATAAACAAAGTTGGATGACATATTACCCATTTCAATACTTTATGCAAAGCTACACTAATCAAGACTATAGTATGGGCAAAATTACAGCAAGATATGTAAATATAACAGACTAGAGTCCACAACAGACCCAGATATATATAGCAAAGTGATTTTTGGCAATAGGACTAAGGCAATTCAATTAAATGAAAAGAATAAGTCTTTTTAGCAAACAGAATAACTGGATACATCTATAAACCTTGATTCTTCACCTTATACCTAACATAAAAATTAATTTGAGATTGATTGTAGATCTAAACATAAAATCTAAAGGTATAAAGCTTTTAGCAGAAAATGAAAGAATATTTTCATGCCCTTGAGATAATTTACAGATTTCTTAGATAAGACACAAAAAGCAAGAAGTAGAAAAAAATTATACATTATCTTTCATCAAATTAAAAACTACTTACTAAAAGACACCATTAAGGAAATAAAAAGCCAAACCAAGAATAGGAGAAAACATTTGAAATATTTATATTTGCCAAAGGACTTACAACTGAAATATACAAAGAATTATTACAAATCAGGCTGGGCAAGGTGGCTCACACCTGTAATCTCAGCATTTTGGGAGGCCATGACAGGGGGATAGCTTGAGGCCAGGAGTTCAAGACAAGCCTGGGCAACATGGTAAGACCCCCATCTCTTAACCAAAAAAATTAACCAGGCATGGTGGCTTGTGCTTGTAGTCTCAGTTACTCAGGAGGCTGAGGCAGGAGGATCACATGAGCCCAGGAGTTAGAGGCTGCAGTGAGCTTTGACTGTGCCACTGCACTCCAGCCTGGGCAACAGAGTGAGACTCTGTCTCTTAAAAAAAATTTCTTACAAATCAATAAAAAAAGACAATCCAATTTTTTAAGTAGATAAAAGACTTGAATAGACATCTCACAAAGGAAGACATACAATAGTCAGTTGAGCATATTCTGAGAACATAAAAAGGTTCTCAGAATTATTATTAAGGAAATACAATTTAAAATGAGAAAATTTTATACCCCATAGAACAGCTAACATTATATATTTATTATAAGATAGCATCAAATATTGGTGAATTTGTGGATCAACTGGAACTCTCATGCATTGCTGATGAGATTGTAGATTGCGTCAATAACTTTGAAAAAGATTTTGATAGTTTCTTAAAAAGTTAAACATTTTAAAAGTCATAGAATCTAATTTTTAAAAAAAGTTAAACATATACCTACTCTGTTACCCAACAATTCTGCTTTTAGGTGTTTACCCAAGAGAAATGAAAACAAAAAAGACTTGTGCAAGAATGTCTATAGCATTTTTATTCATAATAGTAAAAATTAGAAATAACCCAATTGTCTATCCATCGGACCAGATATTCCATTTATATACAAGGCATCATTACTCAGCAGTAAATAAGAGTGAATTACCGAAGCACAACACCATGCTTGAATTTCCAAAAAACATTATGGTGAGTGAAAGAAGTCATGCACTAAAGACTACAAAAATACATTTAAAAAATTTTTTTAGACGTGGGAGTCTTGGTATGTTGCCCATGCAGGTCTTGAACTCCTGGCCTCAAACGATCCTCTCACCTCAACCTCACCAAGTAGCTGGGATTATAGGTGTGAACTACTGTGTCTGACAGAATATACATACATTGTGATTCTATTTATATAAAATTTGGGAAGACAATGATAAGAATACATAGTGGTAGGAATCAGAACAATAATTGCCTGTGGGTGTAGGAATGGACTGGAAGGGGATCTGAGGGAACTTTCTGGGATGATGGAAATGTTTCTATCATGATTGGGGGTATTAGTTACATGGGTGTGTACATTTTTCAAAAATCATCTAATACAGATTTGTAATTCTAAGGTAAAATTTACAGAATTTTAATGTGTATCTGATATGTCTTTCCATGACAATTTAAGTATGTAAATTGATATTATATATTTCACTGATATATAATACTGAAATATATAATAAGTTGATATTATATATTTCATGTTGTGCATATCAGATTTGTAATTCTAAGGTAAAATTTACAGAAGTAAGCCAACACAAAGGGAAAGAAATTACTCAATCCCTTAGGTTATTATATAAGTATTTTCTAGAATAGCTGCTCCATCAGAACACATTCTTACCTCTCAGGTTTTCAGTTCCCTCCTTGTTCATAGCATCTGCAAATTTCCTTTTCTTACAGAGACTTCCATAAACTTATAAAAAATGTGTACTGCTTTATTTGATCTGGCATTTTTAGTTGTTTATTATGGGGTAGTTGCAGATTATCCTAGTAAACTATCATTGGAAGCAGAAGTCTTTACCTTCTCTAATGCTTTCGTCCATGGTCTCTCTTGCCTTGTACTTGAAAAGTATATACACACATACATGTAAAAAGTCTGTCTTTTCTTCAGTAGCTTAAGATTTCTGTCATGGATTAAAACCTGTGTTTTAAAACCATCATCCAAAATCTGTTAGTGGACAAGCCAGGCTATATATCAGGGATACCTACAGAGAGTTAACTATTATCAGTTGTATCTCTCTCAGTCCTGTACCTGAATGTTGCTAACAGGCTGCCCAGTATAGCATTGAAAAAGAAAGCAGAAAACACTGTCATCAAAAACAACATATCCTCTGGGAGGCTGACAGATGGCTATGTCATCTTCTATTCTTGTTTATCTTTTATCTTCAGCCTTATATTTTTCTCCTGTGGTTAGGAGCCATGTTTAACTTTCCTCAGAATGTCACATCTAACCTGTTTACTTTATTGAGTTTGAAAAGTGATTGGTCCTAAATAATTAAAATTAGATGAATCAACATAAGAAGAATCCAGTTTCATTTGTAATATGATTCCAAAGCCTCTAACCACAATGAAAATCAAAGTTAGGACTGCCACTGCTATTTAAACGTAGCTATCTTGTGTAAGTGTGATGCTTAGAAGTTCTTTATCTACTTTGGGTATTTCCTAATGTAAATTTAAACTTCCCGTGATATCATCACACTGAAATTCTCATTTGCACTGAAATATTTAAAGAAGGGAAAATGGCACCCAAACCATAAAAAATTATGTCATTTATGTGAGAAGTGTGCTTCTGCTAATGGCATGCGCTAATCAGGATGTGAGATTGAAATATATTTACTGTGTTTTCCCACATAGATGATGATGATGATGATATGTGTTGGTTGGAGGAAGAAAGTGAGAGAGAGAGAGAGGAGAAAGGAAGGGTGGGTGGGAGGGACATACGTTGAAATATATATAGGTATACTTATGAGAAAAAATGGTGTATATGTATATGTATTTTATGACAAAATTTTATTTCCTACATTCTGAGATGTATCGTTCTATTTTAACATTTACAACTATATATATGCTTTATAGAATGGTTTATTTTTCCCCAAATATCTGTTATTGAATCAACAGTATGTTTCGCAAATGATAACCTCCAAATCATGAAAGTGCTGTGCTGTCACATAGAGAATTGGGACTTTTGGAGGAAGGGTGGCATACTGGTGTGCATGTCATCAGTGATCCATATGTTTTTACCTAGTAAACAAGTGGAGAATTATTCACAAAATCAACATTTTCTGTTTGTCAGGTTATATTTTCTGGGAACAACTTTAAACATGCTTGTCAGTTAATCCAACACCAGAAAAAAACAAATATGAGAAATATTTATTTTAATTAAAAAATACCTTAAATACAGCTGAATTGGTTTGGCCAAAGTGTCAAAAAAAGATGTGATAAATAAACAAAAATGTAACCATTTCTATGGCATTCCAAGATAAATAAATTGAATGTATCTAAGAGAAACATTTAAAAGTAGAAATAAGAAAACAGATTTTAAAACTTTGGAAACTTGAAGAATAAATCCTCCATCTTTTATTCAGCCTGTCATAGTATATACACAGTATCTTGCACAAAGCTGATACCCAAATACTTACTGATTGCAAATATTTTATTTTTTTTTAAATTTTACTTTAAGTTCTGGGATACATGTGCTGAATGTGCAGGTTCCTTACATAGGTATGCATGTGTCATGGTGGTTTGCAGCATCTATCAACCTGTCATCTAGGTTTTAAGCTCCACATGCACTAGGTATTTGTCATAATTCTCTCCCTCCCCTTTCCCCCAACCCCCTGCAAATATTTAGTGAAGTATATTTACCTGTCAATAGAAAAGAATAATTTCAGTCTTTCCATTAAAAAAAAAAAATCAGTATGGAATGCTAATGACTTGTCTAATGCAGATATGATCAGGTGTGCTTTCTAAAATTTTCCCTTCATACTATTGGCCATTACACTGAAGTGGAGATATAGCTGAAAATTTGGAAATGTATGCATGTGGAGAGATATATTTGAGAAACCTGACTTGATCCATGATTTCAAGATTCATTTCTCTCTAGTCAGAAGAGGCTAATAACTGAGCTGCTGAAATCATGTTCCCTGCCACACATTGTTTTTGTTTTAGAGACAGGATCTCATCCTGCAGCCCAGATTAGAGAGTAGTGGTGTGATCCTAGTTCCCTGCAGCCCTGGACTTCTGAGCTCAAGTCATTGTCCTGCCTCTGCCTCCTAGAGCACTGGGATTATAGGCATGAGCCACTGCACCTGGCCACACATTGTTTTTACACTTGATCTTAGCCAAAAGGCCGAGAAGTGATCACACCTTGTTTTTAAATATCAACTTCATAAGTTGATTCAGTGAAGTGACAATAGGACAATAGAAAATAAAAATTAAAACAAAGTATAGGCAATTTGAAAACATTAACTCCTAATTGAAAATATAACTAGTAGAATGTAGGTGGTGGCTTTTCTTATTTCAATTTTTAGCACCAACTGCCCAAAATATCTACCAAAATTAGCATATCAGAAATAAGACCATATGTTAAAATGACATAACTTGAGACCTTATTGCTTTATACATAAATGTGGGAGCTTTTTACCGTAATGACAAATAGAAGAAAAAATGGGATGTTAAATTTCCAAAAGTGAGCTGACTAGATCCCGCCACTTTTCCTAGTCTGTGGCTTGCAAAGATATGAATTCTCAAGTTCAATTCAGTTCAATTCAGTTCACTCAGTTCCTCCCATGTATTCAAACTTTCTGATAGAAGGCAACTACTAGCTTTGATTTCTTCCCTACTTCCCCGTAATCATTTTGGTTTTGTGGTTTTATTTTATACCTCAAATATTTTTTTTAAAAAGTCAGAAATACATCTGAATATTTTGGAAAAAATAGAGTTCTAACAGATAGTTCAGTCACATGTTTTATCAAAATTTGTCTTTTTGTCAGCATTATCATCTATATTATGAATATATTTTCTTTATCGTTAATCTGGCTTGGTGGTTTATAGCATATTCTCCAAAAACATCATGTGTCTTTCTCTTCTATCCCTAAGCAAACGTTCTCTGTTGTATGGCTATCCACCTGACCACAGATTTCCATATCAACTTAAATATCTTTTTAAAATGCACTTCTGTTCACCTCAGACTACTTTCAACACGTTCTAGGTATGAATTTCATCCCACCACATCCATGATGTCCAGGAGATCATTCCAAATTCATTTAATTTATTGTCCATGAGTTCGGATGTAAATGAAGATCACTTGAGAACAAACAGAGGCTATTTATTCAGAGCTGGCTGTAACAAGGGAGTCAGCCACAATCACTGGCATTTGGCAGAGACTCAGGCAGGCAGGGGAGTAGAAAAGTTTTATAGTGAAAAAAGACATTTCAGGTGTGCTGTGCTTGGAGGTTGTTGGCGTGAGGAAGCTGGAGGTAGGCTAACTAGAAGCAGGGCATGTTATGCGATTGGTTTGGAAAGCATATTTGGCTTTCTCTGGCTGGTGCCGAGTTAGAAGCAGAGATTAAAAAAAAAAAGGAGGGAATTTGACAGTCATTGACCAAGTCCTGACCTTTCTGGGATAATTGCTAGAGGTTAAGGTTTTGCTTCCTAGAGCTTGCTGCAGAGCTTGAGTATCAGAGCTCTATTATCACATATGGCCTGACCATTGTTTATGTGTATATTCAATCTCTCAAGTGTCAAAATTTGATGTAGTAGCTGTTTGGATCAGACCTAGGGATGGCTGGTAACTGGGTAAATTCATTGGCACATAGCGTAAGAGTTGGGCCAGCTAATTAAGCATCTAATGTCTGGCAGCCAAATCTACATAGTAGACAATGGACAAAATGACGTGGATAGGGAAGTAGATGGAATGACCCTAAAGACTTCCTTCAACTGTAAGCCCTGCAAGATTCTGTGAGATAATTGTTGGGAAATGCTATCATGTGCATGCAGTTCTAAGCCATCTCTCTGGCCACTTAAGAATGAGCTTTGGGCCTAGCACCCTTCCTTATCGAGAGTTTAAAGAGCCCTCACAGCTGTGCTGGGCTTATCACCTTGTGTGGGAATGCCTCCCTTTTCACTCAGTATGGACTCCTGTGTTTGCCTAAGCCTGTCTATCATTTGGTAACTGGCCGGCCACACTACAATATCTAATTCCAACATGGACAGAGCTGAGTCCTTTGCTTGCAGCATGAGAGGAGTGTGTGCAGATACTCACCCTGTGTCAGCTCCTGGCCATGAGGAAGTGATGCCCACTGCTGAAGCTGATCTTGCTCTGCCTCTTCTCTGTGTGAGTAAAGCATTGTTCTATCTAGTGCCTGGATGAGGCTGGTGTTTCTGGATGAGCTTAAACCATGGAATGGGCTGACATCCTGAGACCACTGCTCCTGGTGGAGTGCACTCCTCCCCTAGAGGTCTGGAGATGATAACAGGTGTCATTTGCTTGACCGTTGCCATCAAAGAAATCTGGCTTCAGAAAGAGGGGACCCAGGCAATGAGAATATGATTCAAGAGGAGGATTTAAACCCCAGTTTTCAGAATACTAGCAAGCATGTAGTAGTAAATAAATGAATGTGAGGAGTGTGCAGAAGAAAACACAACCTAATCTAGTAACTTCTGAGGATAAGAACTAGCATTGGATCTTGGGTATAAGGTTCTAAGAATCAAGGCAGAATCTAAGTACTATTGATAGAACAAGGACCCACCTGATGCTGAGCCACTCTAAACTCCTGGTGATTAGAAATTAAACAGGTGGTAAGCCACTTTATCTGAGATTGTGCTGCCTGGCAGATACCATCACAAGACTTGACCTCTGCCATTAGACCTGGTGGCCACCTTCCTGCAAGAGACTGTTGGAATTGCATTGTTCATGCTTTCCTTTCTCCTCGAACTCCACCTTTCCCGTCTGCAGATATACCCTTGCCTCTTTCCAGAGTGTTTCTGCACTCCCAGGGGCATCCCCCAGCTTCCCAGTTTCCTCTGCCCTCGTCCTCTTCAATGTCTTCTCCCTCCTCTTCCCCTCGGCCTTAGCTCAGTTGGGTCTCTCCCCAAGGTCTTTTCTCACCAGCCCTTCTGAGGGGCACATGTTCCTTCTCTCACACTCCCCAGAGTCCTTTTTCTCCACTTGTCACCATTGCTGCCCCTTCCTTTCGGAACAAAGGAAGCTTAGATCTGTTAGCAATAGCACCTTTTGTGCTGCCTTTAAACCTGCCTTCCAGTGTTTAAATCTTTTGATATCTTTCACTTTCTCTTAAGATAAAGACTAATGGCTGGGCTCAGTGGGTCATGCTTGTAATCCCAACACTTTGGGAGGCAGAGGCAGGGGGATCATGAGGTCAGAAATTTGAGACCAGCCTGACAAATATGGTGAAACCCCGTCTCTACTAACAATACAAAAATTAACGGGGTGTGGTGGCACGCACCTATAGTCCCAGGTACTCAGGAGGCCAAGACAAAAGAATTGCTTGAACCCAGGAGGGGGAGGTTGCAGTGAGCCAACATCACGCCACTGCACTACAGCCTGGGTGACAGAGCGAGACTCCGTTTCAAAAGAAAAAAAAAGTGGAAGACTAACATTCTTAACGAGGTCTTGTAAGGCCCTAAGTGAGTTGGCCCTGGCTAACAGCACTGACTCAGGATAAATTCCCAGGATTCATACGGCTTTATATCACAGAGCATTTATTTTATTTTAGAGACAGAGTCTTGCTCTGTCGCCAGGCGCCAGGCTGGAGTGCAGTGGCACAATCTTGGCTCACTGCAACCTCTGCCTCCTGGATTCAAGCAATTCTCCTGCTTCAGCCTCCAGAGTAGCTGGGACTCAGGCACATGCCACCATGCCCAGCTAATTTTTGTATTTTTAGTAGAGACGGGGTTTCACCATGTTGGCCAGAGTGGTCTCAATCTCTTGACCTCGTGATCCACCCACCTCAGCCTCCCAAAGTTCTGGGATTACAGGCGTGAGCCACTGCACCCGGCCAGAGCATTTATTTTTAACCTAAATGAACGTGCTCCTATCTCTAGGTCCAGAGAGCTCCGCCTCAGGTTCTTGGGCTGTACACTTATTTAGCCAACAAATATTTATCAGGTGCATAACTCTCATAGTGTTGAGAAATGCTGAGTGTATGGTAAAATTATATTGTTTGCTAAGAAGAACAATAGCAAGGAAAACCTAGCTCCCCTCTCCCCCAGGTGGAAAACTGCTTGGGGCATTCTAAAGTAGCAGACAGTAGATGTATATCACACACAAGTTAAAACAATTCTTTAAGCCTGGGCTACGTGATTCTGCCCCCGTGGCTCCCTCGTGGAGAATACTTTCTGGTTTGTCCTTGATCAGTGGTGAGCAGGCACCAGCTGCCTACCTAGTTTATCTTGGGTCTATGAGAAAACACAGGACACCTGCTGTTAATAATCATCACCTGTTCAGAGAGAATAAATACATGGGTCAGAGTCTGTTTGAGGCCCTCAGCCCATGAAGGCTGCCGGCCCTCCGAAGTTGTCTCACTTTTGCTGTTCTATCTGGGTCTGCTTCTTAATTCTTTCAGTGTTGCCTGGGTCTCTGTGGCCAAGCTGTTCTGGGTACATAGGATGCTGAGGTAGATAATGAGGATGTGGCAATAAACCAAGAAGATGTGCTCCTTGCCTCTCAAAAAGTTAAGACTCTCCAAGTTGTGCTCAAATTTCAGGATGCATCAGAATGCTATGAGGGCTGCTTAAAATGCTGGGCCCCACATCCAGAGTGCGGGATGTAGTAGGTCTGAAGAAGTTACATTCCTATTTCTCGGATGATGCTAATGCTCTTGGTCGAGGTACTATACTTCGAGAACTCTTGCTCTAGCAGGGCACACAAGTAAAACGTAACTCATGCCAGGCGCAGTGGCTCATGCCTGTAATCCCAGCACTTTGGGAGGCTGAGACTCGTGGAATACGAAGTCGGGAGCTCGAGACCAGCCTGACCAACATGGTGAAACCCCATCTCCTCTAAAAAGAAAAAAAAGCCGGGCGTGGTGGTGGGCACCTGTAATCCTAGCTGCTCAGGAGGCTGAGGTAGGAGAATTGCTTGAACCTGGGAGGCGGAGGTTGCAGTGAGCCAAGATAGTGCCATTGCACTCCAGCCTTTGCGATAGAGTGAGATTCTGTCTCAAAAAACAAAAGAAACATAACTATATATAATATTAAAAATTACATTATTTACAATAGATGCTGAGAGCACGGGGTACAGCCCTTTAGGTTAGCAAAGGGTTTCTTTGAGCTCAGCCTTAGAAATGGTCTAGAATAGGATGGAATAAAAAGAAGAGGGAAGAATATAATTCCAGGCAGAGGATCTTTATGAAGGGTGGGAGGGTTTGATGCATTTTGGGAATAGAAAGAAGGCTTTGGCTGGAGGACAGAAAAAGAGTGAGAACTTGGGCTCAGATAAAGTTGGACTCTTGAGTTTCTTTACCAATCTATTTAAATCATAAGGGGAAGGAAGCCCAAGAGAATGGGAGCAGTGGGCCGTGGAGGAGAGAAAATGTATCCAGAGCAAGAAATTTGCCAGTAACCTTAGGAATTCAACTCGCATGGCAGGGAGGGGAGAATCGAGGGGAGACGGTGTGGATTGAGTCTTGAGGCCCCCAACATGCAGTGTTTCATTTCATCTCTACAAATGCCTTGTAAGATGTGTACTATGATTCCTCTTGCTCATGAGGGAATCAAGACTTGGAGTTTACATAGTGTTTTGTTTATTTTTTTTTTTTTTTTGAGACAGTCTGGCTCTGTCACCCAGGCTGGAGTGCAGTGGCACCATCCTGGCTCACTGCAATGTCTGCCTCCTGGGTTCAAGGGACTCTCCTGCCTCAGCCTCCCAAGTAGTTGGGATTACACGCTCCCACTAATTCATTTTTTGTAATTTTAGTAGAGATGGAGTTTCACCATGTTGGCCAGGCTGGTCTCAACCTCCTAACCTCGGGTGATCTGCCTGCCTCAGCCTCCCAAACCTTAGGATTACAGGCATGAGCCATCACGCCCTGCCTTAAATACATTTTCTTAAAGCTACGCAGTTTTCCTCCAGCCTGGGAGACAGAGTAAGACTCCATCACAAAAAAAAAAAAAAAAAAAAAAAAAAGCTCTCAGCATCCTGACTCCCTCCTAAATGAGGATCTATATTTTATCAAGGTCCCCGGGTAACTGTATACACATTGAAGTTTATCAAGCACTGATGGAGAAAGCAAATGAGATGAGTTCTTGCCTTTTAGACAAGCATGCAAAAGAAATAACCCAGAATGCTAAGGAACCAAACATTTGCTGAGGAGGGAAGAGGATCTTTCGTGCTTCTTTTTGTATTTCCCTAACATTACCTGTTCCTGCTAGAATATTGAACTTAATAAGCAATAAAAGGTGAGCCCCCCAACACGTGGAACCATAGAACATGTAGTTAGCCTCCTACAGTCTAATGTGAGTGATTTAAGGATACTTCAGCCAGCTGATCCTAGTTGTCGTGACCCTGTTTTCAAGCTCAAAATCCCTACTAAGGCCAGGGAATGGAGGACGTAGGAACAGTTGTCTGAGAAATGAGAAGATTGCACGATGCAGCACAGGTAACCCAGAGAGCCTGCTCCCGTGGATTGGTTGTTTCATATTTCAAGCTGGTAGTGCCTTGAAATTGGCCATGGTGGAAGTACGTACACCACAGAAATCAGCCAACAACTGGCTTTTTCAGAAAGCCAGTTTACCAGCATGCAACTGTGGAAAACTAGACAAGTCGGAAGCCTTGGAGTTAGTGTATATAAAGTGTGGAAGGAGAAATTCAGGAAAGGAAGGAAGGGACAAGGGAAGTCTTAGAAAAGACACTATTAGACAGCTTGGGCAATGTGATGAAACCTTGTTTCCACAAAAAAAATCAAAAATTAACCAAGCGTGATGGCACACACCTGTGGTCCCAGCCACTTGGGCGGTTGGGGTGAGAGGATTGCTTGAGAGGATTGCAGCAGAGGCTGCAGTAAGCCAAGATCATGCCACTGAACTCCAGCCTGTGTGACACTGGGTGACACCTTAGAAAAAAAAAAAATGCTACTAGAGATAGTATGTTCCAGACTTCCAGAAGTGAGTTGGTGTCATCCACTAACCTCGTTTCTAAAACTCCTTTTCGCAGGCCTGTCTCAGGAGTGGAAGTTCATTGAAGGTTTTAAGAGAATAGAAAAGATGTAAACTAATATGGAAATTTAATCATGGACTGATGAGAGAAACACAGATTACTGGGCAGCTGTTGTTCTATGGGGAAAATGTCCTCCTCAGTCCTCATCTGCTCAGACATCAGCCTGGAGAAGGTGGGTGGTGGGTTCAGCTAGAGTTGGAGCTTTCTGTCAGTCACATGGGTATTGTGTTTATTATGTTTGCACTCAAACCAGGCTCTTCTGGTGGTGTAGCTTTACTCTGGTGCTTCTGGTATTATTCTGGTTAAAAAGCAAGTTTTCGATTAAGAAGTGAGTCACTGGAAAACATCTTTGTCTCAATGACTGTTAAATGCATTTAATAAGCTATATTCCTGAAGTTCTCCTCTTCAGCTAGGGCACTTTTCTTAGTTTTCATTGAAAAACTCTTGCCTTGTGGTAACCTCTTTCTCCACTCAAAACTTTGTCTGGACAAAGTTTTTGGGGGATTGTGCCCTATACTTTTTTCAAATGAATACTACGGAGTGGACTATTCATTGCAGAATTTGAGCTGTGAAGGATGACAACAGCTAACAATTGCCTGAAGGAGGGCACTTGATAAAATAATACACACTTCTTCACAAATCTTCTCTCCACTCTCAGGTTCCCTGGCAGTCTTCTAAGTGTGCCTCCTCTGTACCAATTAGCATTCTGTTCTTTGTTGTCCCAAAACTAGACATTGTGACATTTGCAATGGTACCTGTGGCCCTCCTTTCATCGTGGCAGCTAGCTCAAGTCAGCAACTTAAGTTGGTTCCAATCAGAATCTTTGCTTTTAGGTAATCAAATTGCACAAAACCTAATTGAAATAACCAATAGTAATCTGTATATACAATACAATAGGAATAGGCTTACCCTTACTGGGGTAAGGGAAAAAGTTAATGTCCTGATAACTTTTAATAAGTCTCTAATTAGTTGAACAGAAAGAGATGTAGTTTCAAGAATTGGAGAGAAGGCAGCAGGACAAATATTCCCAGAGACACTTCCTGTTCTACCCACGGCAGCACCGCTGGGTGGAAGGGTGGCCAGGTAATGTGGACATGTTTCTCATGTGTGGGGGCTTTTTCCTTGAAGGGAGAACATTTTGTCACCAGGTGCATCAGGCAGTGCTCAGACTTTAATCACACAGGGACGTGAACAGATCACTGGAAGAACTTCTAATTATAAATATAGTGTTTATTTTCCTGGCCTTGTGTCATCAGATTTTCTTTTCATTTATATGAAACAGGAGACATCAGCTTTAAAGACTTGCTGACACTTTAATGAAAAGAACTTTGGTCGTGAGTTGGCTGCTTTTTATTTCTGTTTCCGTGAATTCCCTAAATCAAACATCTCAAACTCACGTTGGAGGTGAGATTCACATCCTACTTTCTACCAGAGAAAATCCATAAATTAGCACAGGATAGGAATCTGGCCCTGACTATGCAGGCAGGGCAGAGTGACAAGTTCAGCATAGGTCTTATACTCTCACGATTGTTCCCTTCTTTTTTTGGCCAAAGTTAAGTTGTTTTCCATTGTGTTGGCACAATGTGATAGGTCGTCAGTCCCCTCAAGCCCATGGTAGAAGCTGCATATCCTCCCTCTTCTTCTGCCACTCACATATATCCTCATTTTTTTTTTCAGTGTAACTTAGCAAAATCTGAAGATGATTTGTCACACGATAAGAATTTTTTCTCGGTTTATTGCTTAGGAGATGCATTATACAATCCTTTGGTGGTTTTCTTAAGGCCATGAAAGAAGCTGAAAATAAGCAATAGTAAAAATGAATAAACTTTTTTTCTCCCCTCTCCTCCAAACACTCTCAGCAATCAAAATATAGAATAAACCTTCCTTTGGAACAAATAAAAAGAAAATCCTTTAAAACCATTTTATTTTTCTTAGCGTCACTCCATCAAAATTATAACATTTGTAGCCTGTGGATAAATGTTATGATTCTTGGTCTTTGGAAGTCTGAATTTCAAAAGGAGAGAGAAGATAAGCATGAAGAAGATATTAAAGACACCTGGCTGAAGCTCATGTGTTTATGAGCTCCAGCATATACAGAATGGGCAACTTGCATAGGCTTAGAAGATGGGAACTGGGGAAAGCAGTGACTGGCTAGCGGTGTTGGCCCAGGAAGGAGTTTATTCTTGTGCTGGGAGTCAGGTGGTGGTGTGCTGGAAAGGTTTTTTTTTTTTTTTTTTTTTCCTGAAGGGAATGCCTAAAGAGATTAGAAGAAAGAGAGAAACATGACTTGGCAAGAAAGATTAGAAATTGTATTCTTGGAAGAGTCCTAAACTGTAGGACTGGGGAGGGAGAAACAGAAAGAAAACTATAACGATTTTAGCCATTTTACTAGGTCTCATTGTAATTTTATTTGCATTTCTCTCTTACAATTGAGATTGAATGTCTTTTCATACATTTATTGGCTGCATGGATAGCCTCTTTCGTGCAGTGCCCATTTGTGTCTTTTGTCCATTTTCACATTGGCTTGTCTGCCTTTTTCTCATTGATTTATAGAAATTCCCTATTTAACCTGGATCTAAGCCCTTTATTGGATAAATGTATTGCAAATATTTTGTTCCATAAGTTTGCTTATCTTTTCACCTCTTAATAGAGTCTTTGTTGAAGCAAAGTTGTTGTTGTCCAGTTTATCATCACATTGTGGCTAGTGTTTTCTGTTTAAGAAATCTTTGCTCGTCTCAAAGTAATTGGTGTATTATTCAATGTTATATTCTAGGAACTTGATTTTTTAAACTTGCCCATTTAGGTCTGTGATTCATTTAGAATTGATTTTTGTAAATAGTGTGAGATGGAGTCTATTCATTTTTCTTATATGGTTATCCAATTGATTGGGCAAAATCAAGTATACATATATGCAGGTCATTCTCTTGGCTCTCTATTTGTTTTACCTTGCACCAATACAACACTGTCTTAATTATTATGGCTTTCTAATAAATTTTGATACTCAGTAGTTTAAGTCTTTCAGCTTTGTTGCTCATTAAGGTTACTGTAGTTATTCATGGACCTTTGTATTTCTATATAATTTTATAAAATCAGCATTGCTGTTAACAAACACACATACACAGCTGGCAATTTGATAGCATTGCATTTAAAAATTTATTTAAGTTGAATTGACATCTTTATATTGTTGAATCTTTTGTCTTGGTCAAAAGAGATATGTTAGGATTATTGCATCTATGTTCCAGAGAGATGAGCTTACATTTTTCTGTCTTAATAGTCCTGTTAGGTTTTAATATAAATGTTATGCTGTCCTCATGAAAAGAGTTGGGAAATTTCCCCCTTTTTTTCTCTTCTCCAGAAGAGTTTGTGTAATATTGGTGTTATTTATGTCTTAAATGTTTGGTTAGATTTACTAAGGAAGCTAATGGATCTGGAGACTTCTTTTTGTGGGAAATATTTGATTATATATTCAGTTTATATAATAGATATGAAATTATTCAGCTTCTATTATTGTTGTGTTGGTTTCCGTAAATGATGTTTTTGTAGAATTTTTCCCTTTCATCTGCATCTTTACTGATATTACAAAATTGTTTATAATATCTTATTTGTTAAATATCTGAAGGAAATTATGCCCCTTTTTCATATCTGCTGTTGAAATTTTATGCTTTATCTTTTAAAATCAGTTTTACTTTAAGTTTATTAACTTCATTAGCTTTTTTTTTTGTTTTTCAACAACCTCTATTCCAACAGAGAACGTTATTAGCTTTTGTTGAAAGAACAATCTTTTGGCTTTGTTGCTTTTATTTGTTTCTATTTTACTCATTTCTGCCCTCATCCATTGTTTCTTTTATTTGGCTTTCTTAGCCCTTAGTTTGATGGTGTTTTTTTGTTTTTTGCCTCATTTACTGAGGAAGATGCTTTAGGTTATTCATTTGCAATCTTTTTTTCTCTAATATATGAGTTTAAGATTTAGCGACATACCGTAAGTTTTGAGATGTTATATTTTCACTATTTGGTTTGAAACATTTTCTTATTTCCACTGTAACGTCACCCATATACCATGGATTATATTCTAAACATCTGGGAGTGTTCTAATTATCTGTTCGTTATTGTTAGAAAAAATACTCCATATAATTTCAGTTTTTTTGACATTGGTTGATCCTTGCTTTATCGTTATGCTTTGGTAGTATTCTCTGGACATTTGAAATGGGGCCATATTTTGTTGGATACATCGTATTCTGTGTGTCATTTAGATGGAATCTTGTGAATATTTGATCTTGTCTTGTGATTTAACTCTTCTATATTCTCAAAGTTTAAAAAAATCTGCTTGTTTTGTTGGTAGATTGCTTCTTTAATTTCTGTCAGATTTTCTTTACACTTTTGATGCGTTTTATTAGATACATACAGATTTAATACTTTTATATCTTCCTGTTCGATTGGCACTTTTATCATTACAAAACGTTCCTCTTAGTTTTCAGAGGAAATCGTCCTGTTAGATTGGCACTTTTATCATTACAAAATGTTCCTCTTAGCTTCCTGTCTTAAAGTTTACTTTGTCTGATATTATTATAATCACACCAGCTTTCTTTGGTTCATATTTGCATAATATGCCTCTTTTTATCTCTCATTGTTTAAACTTTTTTGTACCTTTATATTTTAGGTGTGCATTATATAATCGAGCTTTTAACTCCAGTCTAACAGTCTCTCTCTTTTCATCAGAATATTAGTTCATTCATATTTATGTAGTTACTATATTAGGTTTATATTTACTATCTTATTGTGTATATCTATCCAAACTGTTTTGAATTATTTTTTCATTTCTTTGGGATTAAGTAGTTTTACTACTTTACTTTTCCTTATGTTAGTTGTTAGACACACACTATTTTGCTAAGCTTTTGATATTATCTTAGATAACACAATTTGTATTCTTGCTTTATTATAGTCTAATATCAACTGGTCCTTTTACTACTTCCCAGACAATGCCAGCACCTTTAGCTCCTCTTATCATCCTGACTTTTGTGCCAGATGATTTTTCTATGTTGCCCTTGGCTTCCATCTTGTTGAGAAGCCATTCTCATTGTTATTACTGCTTATTTGATAAAAATATATCTTTTTCTTTTGTTGCTTACAAGATTTTCTTTCTTTCTCTCCTTTTCAGCACCTTCATATAATGTGCCTAGTTTGATTTTCTTTGTATTTATTCAGTTTAAGGTTTGCAGAATTTTGGACCTGTGAATTGATGTCTTTCTTCACTTTAGTAGAATCTGTTTTTTTGTTTTTTGTTTTTTTTTGAGATAAAGTCTTGCTGTGTTGCCCAGGCTGGAGTGCAATGGTATGATCTCAGCTCACTGCAACCTCCACCTCCTGGGTTCAAGTGATTCTCCTGCCTCAGCCTACCAGGTAGCTGGGACTACAGGTGCATGCCACCACACCTAGCTAATTTTTGCATTTTTAGTAGAGACGAGGTTTTATTATGTTGGCCAGGCTGGTCTCAAACTCCTGACCTCCAGTGATCCACCCGTCTTGGCCTCCCAAAGTGCTGGGATTACCGGAGTGAGCCACCACGCCCAGCCACTTTAGTAGAATTCTTGATCATTATCTATTCAAATATTGCTTTTGCCATATCCTCATCCCCCTTTGCTTTTTGAGCTCTGAATGCCTTTTCACGGTATTCATTTGCCTTTTACCTCTTTACTGTATTTCTTTATTTTGCTTTCTATGCTTTAGTCTGGCTATAGGCTAGTACCTTAAGGCTCACTAAGCCTCTTTCCCACTGTGTCAACATGTTTTTAAATTCACCTGCTGTTATTAATTTGCATAATATTTTTAGTTCTAGAATTTCATGTGAGTCTCCTTAATGGATTCTAATTCTTTGATGAAATTATCTATTTGCCATTTATTATCTTGAACATAGTAATCATTTTTTAAAAAGCTATAACTTGCGTCTCTGGATCTCCTGCTTGTCTCTTTCCATTGCCTATTTCTTTTCTTGTGATTTCTCAATGATTTGATCTGGCCAAGTACTTTTTTTGTTTCTTGCCAGATACTCTGTATGAAAAACTATAGCAATGATTTGAGGCTCTGTACAATGTTATCATCCTCCAGAGGATGTTTACTTTTGATTTTGACAGACAGTACAGCCAATCACTTTCAAGTAGCCTGGGATTGAGCTGACTCAAAGTCTGTTTGCTGTCAGTCTGTCTTTATTCCTAAGATGTGACCCTTTGTGAATCACAGCTGAAGGCCTGGCCTTTTACCAGGGACGCTCTTCCTCGGTAGGCCCTATACTCAAATTCTTTCTCTCCCCACCCCAGCCCCCTGAGACTGCTTACATTGCTGCTCAGTTCCTGAGCTTTTGGCTGCCACTTTTTTCTACGCTTCTGCTCTAGCTGGGGGTCTCTCTCTCTGTCTCCCCGCCCTCCCCCCACAAATTGGCAAATGTCGCAACGGAAAAAGCAGCAACAAATATTGGTCAACTCTTTGCTGCCCCTCTCTCTGCCATGTTAGTCCCTAAAGTTCTCCCTGCTTTGATTTTGATAATGTGTATATCTTTTCAAATAACGTACTTAAAAATACTTTACCCAACTTTTCCAGTTGTGCTGGGTGGTAACATGCCAGGCCATCATAGCCAGAGTGGAAACTTTTGTCATTCACATTTAGGTGCTCATTGACAACACTGAATCAGAGGAATTCCTCAAATAGAAATGGTTTCCTGTAAAACCTCAGTGTCCTATCTTTCTGTTGAGTCTGAAAAAAAAAAAAATATATATATATATATAAAATTGACTTTACTGTGTCAGTAAATTTTACATTAAAAGAGTCTTAATCACTCAGCTGTTTAAATTGAGGAAGTACAACAGGAAGGTCAGAGATACAGCTATAATTTAATTTTTTCTCTAAAATGAAATGATTTGCCTATTTGTCAAGTTGGATTCTTGAGCCACCACATATGATAATGATTTTGATTTTAAGCCAGATTATTATTTTATTTGCCTACTTATAAAAGCTTGAAGGGTAGGTTTTATTTTCTCAAAGTATAGACAATTCTGCTTGAACTACTCAAAACAGTGTATTCTAAATTCATGAAAAATAACATTGAGAAGAACACTAGATCAGTCTGAGAAATAGAAAAAGAATGATTACTAAATATGTTTAATTTATAGGCATGTGACTCAGACTACAGCTGGGAAGCCAGCTCTCCTTGGGAGCTTATTTAAAATGTCAGATTCTGTAGCCCTGCCCCCAAGAGATTGTGGTTCCAAAGATTTGAGGTAGGGAGTTTCCAAATGATCTCTTTGTAGGTAATGTCAAGACACAAGATGCTCTTGGAGAAACACTAGTTTAGAGAACTGAGGTTAGATTTAATTATAGCAATTCCCAATATCTACTGTGTTCTATTTCTGTTTAATGAAAACAATAAACTGAAGTTTTAAGTATTTTATTACATTTAATTCTTAATATAATCACTATCCAAAGTAGCTCATATTTGCTGCACTAGAATAGTATAATAGTGACCTAGATGAGCTTTGAATTCAGGTTGCCTGGGTTCAGATTCTAAGCCCATCCTAATTGCCTGTGTGACCTGGGCAAGTAACTTAACCCAACTTCCCAGCTTCCTCATCTATGAAACAGGAGAAATAATACTTTCCAGGGTTAGTTGGGGATTAATTCATTATAATGTATGTAGTATGTTTATCAGTGATAAAAGCACTTTTAAAACATTAAGTATTTGCTGGGCATGGTGGCTCACGCCTGTAATCCCAGCACTTTGGGAGGCTGCGGTGGGCGGATCACTTGAGGCCAGGAGTTTGAGACCAGCCTGGCCAATATGGCGAAACTCTGTCTCTACTAAAAATATAAAAATTAGCCAGGCATGATGGTGCACGCCTGTAATCCCAGCTACTCAGGAGTCTGAGGCACAAGAATAGCTTGAACCCAGGAGGCAGAGGCTGCCGTGAGCGGAGGTGGCATCACTGCACTCCAGCCTCAAAGCAGCCATCTAGTGAGTAGCTGCCATAATTTCCTTGTTTTACTCCTGGGGAAATTAGGTCTAGAAAGTTTGAGTAGATTATTCAAGTTCATGTAGCTGGAATGCAGCAGAGCAGCATGAGGCTCAGGCTAATAAGCCTATGTGTTGGATTCTACTCTGTACTGTTCCCATGATCCAGATGTCCCCAGCACCCACCCCACATGGTGGATGCAAATGTCAGCTCAATAAATACTTATCCTAGGTCAGTACCATTCAGAATGTGTTCCACAGACCTTAAGCATCCGCATCATCTGGGAACGTCACAGAAATACAGATTCTCATGTCTCACTCCAGACCTACAGAATCAGAAACTCTAGGGATGGACTCAGCAGTTTACTGCTTACCAAACCCTCCTCGTGACTCTGATGTAAGGTTAAGTTGGAGAGCCACAGGCTTAGATCAAAGGACCGAATATTAGAATTTCCTGGGAAACTAAAAACGTCCCCAAAATGCTCCGATGCGCCCAGACCAATTAAATCAGAATTGATAGAGGATCCTGGAGTCAGTTCCAAGAATCAGTTCCCAAGTGATTCCAATGTGTGCAAGATTCAGAAGAACTGCCCTGTATATATTTTTTGCCTGATAACCCCTTTCTGTGAGCCTGAGTGGCACTGGTCCCTTCCCCATCTCTCACATACTCCCACCTTGTTCCATAGCTCCAGGAGTCCTGAGGGGCATCTCTCAGACGCTGAGGGTAAAGTGTGGACTACTACTCCAGCCTCCACTGCCATGCCCTCTTCACTCTGGCCATCACTGGCACAGCCTTTGCATTTGTTCCTGGCTGCCAACATCCAGGCCCACAGATGCCTTCTCCTGGTTGCTGAATCATTCGCTGCTCAGCTGCAGATCTGAACCAGGGCAGGAAGCTTAACTCCCTATCCTCTAAGTCCTGCTTTCTCTGAATGCTCCCAGAAGAGGCCCCAGGCCAGGAGAGTTTAGTGGGACAGCTCTGTTTGTTTACAAGATGGGCCTTTGTTTCAAGATGTTCGTGAACACTCTTGGAGTAGCTCATTTGGGATGTTTTAGATGCTATTAATTAGAAGTGTCACTCTCCTCCAGTCTTCAGGTCCTGTGGCCAGTCTGTTCATTGTGCCAGATTCCACTTGAAGTAGGTGTAAATTCTCCTTCTGGGGCTCTTGCATTATGCCACAGTTTTCCGATTGTCATCAGCGCCTGATTCATCTAACATGTTTTTGTATACTGGAACCTCCTCAGCCTCAATGGCACCTGACACCACATGCCAGACGTATTACTGGACCAGCCAATGTGCTTTCTCTAAATATAGAGAATAGGATACATTTAGCACTGCTATTTAAATTTCATAAACTATGATCACCTAAGCTTAAGAATAAATTCATTCAGAATCCACTTGATTGAAAAACTGAAATTACTAGATTTTTCACACACTTTATATTTAATCTTCAAAACTTGTATATGTTGAGATCTTTGTAGATTCACATGCAGTTATAATAAGACAATCCAGAGAGCTCATATACCCTTCATATTGTTTTCTCCAGTGGTAACATCTGGTCTAACTTGAGTACCATATTACAACTAGGAAATTGACATTGATACAATGCATCAAATATATTCAGATAGCACCAGTTTTACATGCAGTCATTTGCGTCTGTGTGTGTGTGTGTGTGTGTATTTAGTAGTGAGCAATTTCATCACATGCATAGATGCATATAGTCACTACAATTCAGTACAGTTCTAACACAAGAGTCCCTTACGCCACCCATTTATAGCCACAATTACTTCCCTTCTTTCCATTTCCTGAAGCCCCAGCTACCATTAATCTGTAATTTTGTCATCTTGAGCATATGATACAAATGTATGTTGCTTTATACAGTTTTCTTAGTGTTTGTTCCAGGTATTATACAAAGATATTATTACAGTCTACAGGTAAACACATTTTGCCACATCTAGTAGAGAACAGAAACATTCTTCCATTTAGATCTCTTTATCCAAAGACCATTGTAAGTATTGACTCTACTAAGATTAGGACCACGTCAGATGCATGTTATAATTTTTGCGTCAACCATCAAATGTGATTTAAGAAACTCATGAGAAAGACAGTTTATTATATTTACCTTTATTTTTGCCAATTCCAATGTTCTTTCCTTTTTGAAGTTCTAAGCCTCCTATTTCCTTTAGCCATTTTTCTAAATAATAGGCTTGCTAGCAACAAGTTTTCTTAGCTTTTGTTCATCTAAGAATGTCTTTATTTCCCCTTCGTTCCTGACAGACATTTTTGCCAGAAACAGAATTTGAGGTTTACAGTTCTGTTCTTTCAGTGCTTGAAAAATGTGCTAGTTTATTCTGGCCTCCGTGGTTTCAGATGAGAAATCTGTTCTCATTTGCATTGGTGTTCTCCTATAAGTAATGTGTCATTTCTGTCTGGCTGTTTTCAAGATTTTTCTTTGCCTTTCGTTTGCAGACTTTTAATCATAATAAGTCTTAATGTAGATTTCTTTGGAATTACTCTATTTGAGATTCTTTAAGCTTCTTAAGTCTCTATATTTCTGTCTTTCACCAAATGCAGGAATTTTTCAGCCATTATTTCTTTGAATACTTTTTTCAGTCCCACTTTCTCTCTCCTGAGAATCCAGTGGTACAAATGTTAGCTCTTTTGTTATTGTCTCACAGGTCCCTGAGACTCTGTTTATGGTTTTTGTTTGTTTGTTTTTGTTTTTTGAGACAAGGTCTTGATCTGTCACCCAGGCTGTAGGGCAGTGGTATGATCTTGGCTCACTGCAACCTGTGCCTCCCAGGCTCAAGCAATCTTCCTACCTCAGTCTCCCAAGTAGCTGGAACTACAGGCATGTGTGGCCATGCCTTGCTCATTTTTTGTATTTTTTTTTAGAGATGGGGTTTCCACATGTTTTCCAGGCTGATCTTAAACTCCTGAGCTCAGGCAATCCACCCTCCTCTACCTCCTAAAGTGCTGGAACTGCAGGCGTCAGTCATCACACCTGGCCTCTGAGACTCTATTTTTATTTTCTTCCATCTACGCTTTTCTCTGTTCAGCTTGAGTAAAATCTGTTGATCTGTCCTCAAGTTCATTGAGTCTATCCTCTGTCCTCTCCATTCTACTATGGAGCCCATCCATTAAGATTTTATTTAGCTTATTGTATTTTTCATTTCTATAATTTCCATTTGGTTATTTTTTATAACTTCTATTTCTTTGCAGAGATTTTCTTAGTATTTTTTGCATTTGTTTCAAGAGAATTTGTGATTGCTTGTTGAAGTATTTTTATGATGGTTACTTTAAAATTCTTGTCAGATCATTCTAGCATCTGATTCATCTTGATGTTGGTATCTGTCAATTGTCTTTTCTCATTCATGTTGTGATTTTCAGTTGTATTCTGACAGTTTTTATGTTATGACACTCTGGATCATATTTAATCTTCTTTTATTAGCAGGCAGCCCCCCTGTTGAGGTATTGAAGACTAGGTTGGTGTGTATGTTTAGCTTCCTGACACCATCCTGGCAAAATGGAGTGCTGGCTCACACTGCCTCACTGCAGTGGGGTGAGTGGCAGGAAGCTCAGCTCCCGTTTGGCCTCACTGACACCTTCCCAGTGAAAGTGAGGCACTGAATCCTAACATCTCCTGGGCTCCAAATGGGAATGAAAACACTTTCTGCTGGGCTCCATTGTTTTCAGAGACTGAGGAAGGAGGAGACTAACACACACAGCTTTGTGGCCTCAGGGTAGGGGCAGAAGATCAGCTTTTCACTGGTGCTGCTGAAACCAGCGGAGGGCATGGAGGGAAGCAGATGGGCAATGAGAATCCACACCCCACTCCCTCATTTTGCCTGGCTGATTCTGAGTGAGGGCGGAAGCGGGGACCAGAGTGCCTGTGAGCTCTATTTTGCACATCATTGTTTAGTTTCATTGCTGCTGGGTGTGGGTTGGAGGTTCAGTTTGCTGGTGGACCTTGCTGACTCTACCCTGATGGAAGGATAGGACTGATGAGGGAGCTAGTCTTCCATTTCCTGCAGGCAGAAGCAGGCAGGAAATGGAAGACTAGCTCCCTGATCAGTCCTACCAATACCACGGGGCAAGGGAGTCAGCACCACCATCTGATGCCACTGAGACAGGGAATGGGAAGGAAGATCAGCTCCTCACTCTGTCCCACTGAAACTGTGGAGAGGGGATATAATTTTCCTATTAGTATTTGGCAAGAGTAGGGCGGGTATTACCAAAAAGGCTTCCCATTGCAAGGGCACTGGTTTCTTGGTCCTTTGACTAGGAGGAACAGATTTTTCTTAGAGCTTATTTTGTCTGTGCCTGTTGGCAGCTCTAGGTTGGAGGCGTCTGCAACACCCTGTCTGGGATATATGAGAGGCAATGATGAAACTTACAGAACTCACCAGCAGGTTGTTTCCTAAGTCCCCAAATCCCTAGGTAGTCACCCTTCTTTCCTTCTTTGAGTTTCCCTAGGTCTGTTCATTGTGTTACGGCCACGGTTGTATAAGGGGGAGCATCTGCGAGAAGTGGAGTGCTCCATCTTCATTGGAACCAGAAGTGTGATCTATACTTGATTTTTAAGAGAAATAGATACAGGTATGTCAACACTAACAATGAAATCATTTAAGCAGCTTTCCAGGATATTACAATTTTGTCTGGCCCAATAGTCTATATCTGTCACATATGTTATGCTATAGTATGTGACAAAAATTAGTTTTCCAAAGGAGAATATTCTGGAAATAACTTCACAGTCTCAAAATTAAATGATCTTCTCTGTAGTTTTGTGTGGGCATGTCAAGATGAACTTAATTCTCTGAACAATGGTAGTTTTCAACTTAACTAGAAACCCAATTCCTAACCAGTTTGGCTAAAAGAAATTTTATTGTATCTAAAAAAATTTGGAACAGAGTTAGATTATAGACCAAATATGAAGACAGTATTAAAAATAGCAGTGCTGGTGAAAAAAAAGCCTAAACACTCAGAGATGCAATGTCTTTTCTAAAGCATGTGGATGTTATAGTGTAGACATCTCCCCTGGGCAAATGAGACAAAAATATGCTTGATGTTCAGCAAGAGGATGTTAACATTCTATTGTCTCCTTTCTTTCTTTAATATATGCTTCTGGAAAAATGTTCAAATAATACCTAAGTAAAAATGGAAAATGTGATGATTCCTTCCTCCCATAATCTTCAGTACTTTTCCCACTGTTAAGAGTTTTGTCTTGTTTGGTTAGATTTTTAGAAATAGCCTTCAGTAGTCAAAGACTTATGTAAACAGATCAACTTGAAATCACTCCCTAAAGACTTTCAAAAGCAATCATGGCAAATGACTTAGGGAAAGTAGGGAAGAGCTCTTTCTTGGGTCTTTTCCAGCTTTCAATTCATGAAGAATAAGATGAGGCAACCCTTTAAAATATACACACAAACACACACATTTCACATACTTTTCATCTGAAAGGACCAGTTGAGTGCACGTTCAGCAGTGTGCTTATTTCTGACTTTACTTGGAACTTGGAAGTTGTCTTCTTGGAAGTACAGCATGTGGTACACGATGGGCATTCAGTGAGTATCTGTTGAACAAACTGTAATTATTTTCAGAGGGAACAACATATTTGTTTTTGTCTTCCTCATAAAAAAACATAATTCAGGTAGAAAATAATGCTAAGGCTTCCAAACAGAATCTATTAATCAACTAGCCCTCATAGACCCAGCTCAAAATCCACAAACTATGAAGTCTTACCCAAGGACTCTCATGAGAAGGGCTCACTCCCTTTTTCCAGCCCCTCAGCCTTTGTTTAATACCCTTTCATGCTGCTTAGCACAGATCTTTGTAGTGGATTGTTGTGTTTGTGTACTATCTAATAGAGTGAAAACACTCTCTTGATGTGTATACACCATCTCATGCATTCTAGTATTTCCCACTGTTCCTGGCACAATGGCTTGCACAGAGAAGGCATTCAATAAATATTGATTGAATGAAGAAATTGAATAAACCACATCTTGACTTCAAGGAAACACTAATTTAGCCACAACATTAGTTTTTTTCCTTTTGTTGATATCTACATTTGTATGATAAGCATCACTATTTTGATGATATTTAGTTAGAAAGTATGATTTTTCAAATCAAAGAGTTTATTCATCTGTAATGTTTTGCTAAGTCGTTTGAAAAATGAGAGCCTTGGGACACATTTGAGTTTCTACATAGGTGAAAGCAAGCCTTGAATCTCCCATAGAAATTATTTGAAGCCCTTTGTTCAAACTCAGTCGCTGAGATCTTGGTTAATGCTGAGAATTTACATAATGCTCAGGGAGACCAGGAGGGTGAAAGAAACTTCATTAGAAATGACACGTGCTCTAAGAATAGAGCATTATATTCTCCTATCTTACCGCATTTCTTTGTAAAGGTATATTTATTTCACACTTGCAGTGTGGTAATTATGAAATGTTATCTGGACCTTCCACATTCACAAGTATCTGAGAAACCAAAGAACATCTGTTCATTCTTAGCTGCTGCCTAATACCAGCCTCAAGGTTTGTAAACCCTGTTTATGTGATTGTGACTGAATCAGATGATTTGGAGAGATGTACTCAATCTATCCTTGTGACATCACAATGAAATAAACATAGGAAACAGAAACAATAAATCTTTCATTTGTGAGTGATTCTCTCAGAGTCACACAAACATATTCCAGGTGAGAAAGTAGGCGAATGTAACATTTAACCGTTCACATTTAGTCAAAATAAGAGTGAGTTTCCAGATAGATCAAGGAAAGATCTGACTACATAAAGATGTAAATTATGGAATAGTATTTTAAGGTTTAATAATTAGGCCTGAGATGTGCACCCTTCTAGAAGAACCCAGAACACTGGAGCTGTTCTAATACATATGACTTTCTGCCTCACGGGATCACTTTTGCCTTTTCCTTTATCATTTTTGGGACCCATAACCCTGAGTTGGACAAAGTAAACTCAGTGCAATGTTTTGCCCTGCCAGATAGGAAAGCAAAGCCTTGAGCCCCTTGGACCCGCATTTGTCTGTGCTTCTGATTTAGCATTATCAGTTTTCTATTTGGACAGAAATAACAGGGAAGAGGGGTTGTAGGTCACTCCCCCATCACTACCTCTCTACCCTCATCCCTCTCTCTTCCGCCCCACCCACTACCTTGAGTCAGCAGCTTAGTGATGCGATCCTTGGGTGGACACCAGAAATGGCTAATTATGCCAGTCTAAGAGATCAGATGAATTTAAAGCTTCAGGGTTTTCCCTCTGAAACTTCAAGAGGGGGCTCTGGACTCTTTATCATCATTGAACAGGGAACACAGAAAGAAGCTGGCTACATATATTGGGGAAGGAATGAGCCCACTGTGAATCTTTTGTGAAAACTATAAATAGTGTGCTATAATGTTAAATTCACTAGAATCTCTCACTGGAAAATTACATGTTTAAAGAGAGTTTGCAAAAGCGTTAACTGAATAGAGAGTACTCCGCTCATTCATCCTTGAAGAATGTTCTCACTTTAGGGTTACCCAACCATTGCAGGTATTTCTCTGATGATGTGGTATTTTACTCTGTTCTGTCCTTCGGGTCATGATCAAGGTTGTTCTGATGATTTTTCCAGGCCCACATCGTAGTTTAATGGCTGATTATTTTCTCTTCTCAGTCCCCAAAGGCTGGCTCTTTGCTCTGAAATATCGTAAGTCATAGGCCTACTTACTTGGGTGAATGCCCGCAATCACACACAAGTGACAGCTTAAGAAGGCTTTTCAGTTGTTTTTATTTTGTAGGTACAAGCGCTGTAGGTACACAGTGCTAGCTTTAGATAAAGCCTTTGTTTTTTTTAAATTTATGAAATTAAATTCGAGGTGGTTAAGATGAATTAGTTATTTGTAGTCTTAATTAAGAAGAGCTTTGATCATAAAATAGCTGTAAAGATGTTTTCCTAAAATAAGTGCTTTCAGACTCTCCACATAGGAAGGCAAAGCCTTCAGAAATACGTTCATATGGTTTAGTTTTATGTTTGTAATACACCAGTTTTTAAACTACAAGTTTGAAACAGTTCAACAGCTGACTTGGAAACCAGAACCCACCCTCTGAAATATATAAATGGGATATATACAGATGGTCTAAGCCCAAGGGCAGAGCCTGCTCTTGAGGTTGACATTCTTTAGTTCCAGCTGTTGACTAGAAATAATTTACATTATAATAGTAGGACCAATAAATGCTTTTAGTGTAAATTCCTTGCATTGCATGTCTCTTTTTGAAAAACAAATGGACATTCTTACACACTACCAGAATAGGAGGCTGTTTGTCTTTTCTCAGCCTGGCAGCTATAAGTAGATATGGAAGTCAAGGCCTTTTGAATTTTATGTCACATTTAGTTTTATTTTAGGGAGGTTACAATGTAGAGCTTTACAAACTCCCCCAGACAAGTCATTTTCTTTGTACTTTTCTGTTCACTGTTTTTCCTAGTTTTTCACAATAAGCACATAATATTTTTATAATGAGGGAAGTATTATTTTAGATTGCCAGTCATGCTTACCATTTTAAGAGGAAAATCAAAATGACATTATAGTTTACAGGCAGTGGGTTTTTTCATTAAGCAACATATACTATTTATTTATTTATTTATTTTTGAGTTAGGGTCTTGCTTTGTCACCCAGGCTGTGGTACAGTGGTGTGATCACAGCTCACTGCAGCCTTGACATCCCAAGCTCAAGCAATCCTTCCCCCTTAGCCTCTGGAGTAGCTAGGACCACAGGCATGTGCCACCATGCCCAGCTAATTATTATATTTTTGTAGAGACAGGGGTTCATCAGGTTGCCCAGACTGGTCTTGAACTCCTGGATTCAAGCGATCCACCTGTCTTGGCCTCCAAAAGTGCTAGGATTACAGGCGTGAATCACTACACCTGGCTTATGCTTTCACTGGGATAAAAAACAAAAAAAAAACTACAGATATATATGTAAGTCATGGTGGATTCTTAGCTACTTGTAAAATGGCAATCCCAATTCTAATTTCAAATGTTCTGTCCATTGTTCCCATAAGTTCATTCTTATCTATCTATTCATTCATTCTTTTTTTGTCCCACACAAGATATGTGCCAGCTTACAAAGATAGAAAAATGAAAATTAAAAGTAGAAGAAAAATAAAAATAAGAAATAGAGATGGGTGTGTGAAACAGATTAAAATGACCTGTAATCGCTGTAACAACTGGGCCACATACGTGGTTTTTAAAATTTTTTCTTAGCCAACACCAAAAGTGAAACCCTAACTGGTCCCTAGATTCAGGGACCACAAATCAAAACAAACTAGTTGGTTCTGCCCTTGTTACTGGGGTCAGACAGGGAATTCTTCCAAGGAGGCTCATAAAGAAGATTGTGTCCATGACGATCATCCATGAAAACATCCTTACAATGTCCTTACAGTAGAGATGGTGACTTATTCTTACACAGCCCCTTAACATAGGCTGGTGATATCATATCAAAGAACGGTTGGGGCCAGGTGCAGTGGCTCATACCTATAATCCCAGCATTTTGGGAGGCCAAGGCAACTAGATCACCTGAGCTCAAGGGTTTGAGACCAGCCTGGACAACAGGGGGAAACCCTGTCTCTACTAAAAATACAAAAATTAGCCAGGCATGGTGATGTGCATCTGTATTCCCAGCTACTCGGGAGGCTGAGGCAGGAGAATCACTTGAACCTTGCAGTGAGCTGAGATTACACCACTGCACTCCAGTCTGGGTGACAGAGCAACACTGTCTCAAAAAAAAAAAAAAAAAAAAATGTGGTCACTACTAGGATCCAGAGAAGCATCTCCCTTCTATGTTCTCCCTCCCCCAATCCCCTTCCTTCTTTCCTTGTCCTTCTTTTCTGAATCTTATTAAATGGTTCATTACAGTTGGTCCTATCATGTTAGAAGACAGTGACGGCTGGGACCTGCCAAGAACAGAATCCATCTGGGGCCAAATACCCTCTGCCTGGGTTAATCCCTTGGTGGTTGCATGTAAAACACAGGGAAGTATGCTGTGAAGATTAGCCATGCCTCATATATTGGATTCTGAACACCAGGATGTGTGGGGGCCTGCAGCCCTCACCATCACGTCACTTTCTTCTTTTAATGAAAACTGAAACCCAGCTCCAGTCAGAGGGCAGTGGGGGTGAACAAATGTGTAGGCAAAGAAAATAGGAATGTTTAGGAAGGCTAGATCCTCCGCCCCTGGTCTGATCTAAAATGAGACCCTCCCTCCCCCTGGCACACGGAATGCAGGAGGGACAGGAGGGGATGGGGAGGGCTCATGGGGAGGAATTAAGTGTGGCTCTGTCTGTTTCTGGCTTCTCTGTAAATACTGTGACACCTTCGAATGGAGGAACAGCTGAGATAAGTGACTGCTAATCCCTCAGTGCCGGGAGGAGGCTGGGCCGCTCCCTTCAAGATCCCAGCAGATGGTGGATGAAACAGACATCCCCCGAGGCAAGGGCAGTGGGAACTGTCCCACCTTCTGTTCCTTCAGTTTGCCCTGCACGTCTTCCTCATGGCCCATCCAAGCCGAGAAGGGCCTTGCTAGCCCTCAAGAGCCCTGGGGACCCACTTCAGCTCTGCTATCCCACTGGGATCTACAAGGTCAGCCAAACTGGACTCCAGCCAGCACTGGCAGCTTGGGCAGCATCCGGCAAAGCTCTGTGGGCTTCAGAAAGAACAGCCAAGCAGTGTGGCTAAGTTTTTCACTCTGCAGAGAAACATACCTAGGAGAGAAGGATGAGGGCTCATTTGAAGTGCAGATTCAATCTTCCAGGGTAGAACCCAGGAATCTGAATTTCTATTAGACAGTCTAGGTAATTTGGCTGGAGGTGGTTCTAGCATCACATTCTGAGAAACAGCAGACCGAGCAGACGTGAAGGCATTTTTGGTATTTGGGAACAGGGCTTAAAGTCAGATGCCTGAGTTTGAATTGTCAATCTACCATTTGCTCACCTGTGTGACCTCAGACAAAAAAGGCTCAGTGGTTCTGTACCTCACAGGCTATAAACCAGTCTTTCTCAAACTGCAGGAGGCACAATTTAGTCACAATTAGCATTAAAAGAATAACATTAGAAGACCGTACAACAACGGAATGCACTGAACATTTTTGAACCGTGTATTTCTAAAGGGTTAAGATAGTAAATTTGATATCATGCATATTTTACCATAATAAAAAAAATCTAGAATGTACCAATAAGGAGACGCCATTTTTTTCTTTCTTCTTTGTTTTGAATTTTTTTTTTGTTTCGAGATGTCATTTTTATATGCTTAAAAGCCAATCTCAATTTTCATATTAAGTGGATCCCTAAAAATTTGTTTAAATAAAACTCAGTCATGAAATCTTACTTTCCTGTTGGTTTACATTTTAAAATATATAAAATAGGGTTCAAAGTTTTTAAAATGTGGAAATCAAGGCCAGGCTTGGTGGCTCATGCCTGTAATCCCAGCACATTGGGAAGCTGAGGCTGGCAGACCATTTGAGCCCAGGAGTTTCAGACCAGCCCAGGCAACATAGTGAAACCCCGTCTCTACAAAAAGTACAAAAATTAGTTGGGTGTGGTGGTGTGTGCCTGTAGTCCCAACTGCTTGGGAGGATGAGGTGGGAGGATTGGCTGAGGTGGGAAGATCACCTTAGCCTGGGCCCTGATTATACCATCGCACTCTAACCTGGGTAACAGAGGGAGATCCTGTCTGAAGTAAACAAACAAATAAATAAAAGTAAAATATAAAATAAAATGTGGAGATCAAGCAGTAATACAGTAGTAAACATCAAACAATCATACATCTTTAAGAGATAAGCATTCTTTCTTGCTATACACATAACACGTGAAAATACACTGTTTTGAGTGTAAATACACACATGAAAATACACTGTTTTGAGCAAGGAAATTGAGTAGAATAGGAAACATATTTTAAAAACATTTTTAGGGTGAATATTGTTTCACAAAATTGGTGTGAGTCTTCCACTGTTCCACCCGTCCCCTGCTAGAACCAATGCTCCTGCGATGAGTGGGCTGGAAGTGGCCTCCTAGGCCCTGGGAGCCTGTGCGAAGGACTGAGGTCAGTAATCATGGCTTTCCGTTCCTGAGAGTCTTTGCACCTATAGCAGTGAAAGTGGGAATCTCATCAGCCACTCCCATATAGAAACTGCCTCTCTCACACAAATGTCCATGAACTTCAGTTCTGTTCTACTTTTAAAAATGAGCCACTTCCTCAGGACGGCTTTCTCGGAAACTCTTTTAGACTGCTCTTCCCTTTTTTTTGGGACTGTCCTGCTGCTACCTCTTTTTCCTTCCCAGCTTGTGCCATAGCTGTCTGACTTTCTGTATTTGCCACAGAGGATGAGTCCTTTTCTGTTTTATTTATCACAGAATCCTTAACTAGCACAGTTCTTGTCCTGCAAAGATTTGCTGAATCAATGAAGAATGAAATCAACCTGATTCTTCAAAAGGCAGAGCTATCACTACTTCCAAAAGTGTCATTATTACACATACAATTCGCTTTGTAGCTTCCACATTACTTATAGCATTTGTCTCTAATTATTACAATACACAGTAATTTGTGCAAGAAATGTTATGGTATCACTTTTGAGAGGGAAAACTTGGGGCCTGGGAAGGTTAAGTGTCTTGCTCAAGACCAAACAGATAGTAAGTAGTAAGTGATAGAGGCAGCATTTGAGCTCAGGTCTGTCTGGCTCTGACACCAGTCCCATTTCTCCTTTTCCTTGTTTTTTCTATACTTTCATGAGACAAGGCAGTTCTACTCTTGGCATCCTGTCAATAGACATTTTCACTGTAAAATGCCTGCTGTGCTGCACGGAGTGATCTCAGCCAGGCCTCTCCCCTGGCCCCACCACACAGCTGCCCCCACGTTTCTTCTCCAGACCAACCCAAACATGGTTGGGGAGTTCAGAGGGGAGGGCCCAGCATTCCCGAGTGGGGACAAGTATCTAATCACCAGGCCTCCTCAGCATATCAAATCCAAGACCACTCTAGAGAGAGATGCCAGTGCCCAGTTTTCTATTTTTAACTGGTGTGAACTGGAGGAAAAACATGAGCATTAAAAATCAAAGCGCCAGTAAAGAACTGAGAATGCAGGGCACCCCAGGGCAAACTAGCGGTATGTGTCCTGTCTCCCTTTTCCTTTCTCCCCCCTCATTTCATGTCATTTTTCTTTTTCCTTCTCAGAAGTTCAAGATCTTGCAAAAAAAAAATCTGTTTTCCACAAAAGAGATGATATCTGTCATTTACACCGTTGCTTCTCACACGTTAATGTACATACCAAGCAAATGAGGATCTTGCTGAAAAGCGGATTGGGATGGCACTTGAGACTTCGCATTTCTAGTTCATTCCCAGGTTATAACAATACTGCTTGTCCACAGACCGCACTTTGAGTAGCAAGGATTGGTGTATCCTTATAGTTTAAGTTGCTGCTATGTTCTCCAGAGTATTTGGCTTTTCAGTCCTGTCGCCACCTGGAATGAAGTTGTCTGCCCCCAGTTTAAAGATGCTCATCTCCCCACCATCAGGTGGGCAAGCTACTTTCCGCTTTTGTTCCTTTATTCACTTTAGCAGCAGGGGATCCTTTTCTGGCTTGAAGTCCAGAGTCTGAATTTGAGCAAAACCCCCGCAGCATGGATGAGGACTACCCAATAATTAGGCTGGAGTAAACCTGGTCCTTTCTCCAGCAAGACTTGGCCAAGCTCTCACGGCAACCCTTTTCTGTCTCTTCCCCGGCCAGACCCTGATCTATGTGTGATTTGGAATTCGGTGGCCTTGGTTAATCTCAATTTTCTGACCTAGATGAGCCCAGCCCCAGCTCTCTGAGTAAAGCTATCCAGGCTGGTGGGGACTAGACCAGAAGGGTGCCCTGTGCCGGTTGCCCCTTTTCCAGCCACTCAGATGTGCTGTTGTGGTGTCCTTCGTGCTCGTGGCAGCCCTGGAAGATGAGAAGCTGCCGTCGCTCCCCTGCTGCTCTGGCCCAGCTGTCAGGACCCCTCAGCAGAGGGCAGGACGCCAAGCCTCCCCACTTGCATGTGGCTTATTGTCCCCAAGGTTGGCGGGGCTGCGAGGACCGAATCCATAGCCCATCCAGGGAGCACACCCACCTTAGAAACGGGGAGGGGTGGGCTGGCGTCACTTAGTCTTCCCCTGCCCCCTACCCTTCACCGCCTGCCCCTCCCCAGCTCCCTATTTGGACATCCCCCTGGCTGCCCCCTCCCCTTCCTTACATGGTCTGGGGGCCCCACTGGCTGATCCTCTCCCCTGCCCTTGGCTCCAAGAATGGCCTCGGTAGTCCTAGCGGGTGCGAAGGGGACCAAATAAGGCAAGGTGGCAGACTGGGCCCCCCACCCCTGCCCCCAGCTGCTCCAACTGACCCTGTCCATCAGCGTGCTATAAAGCAGCCCTCTTGGAGCCCGCCACCCAGCGCCCGCCGCCCGAGCCGAGTCGAGCCGACCCGCCCCGCGGAAGGTGAGTCAGAGCCCGGCCCTGCGCGCTCCCTCCCCTCTCTGTCCGCAGGCCGCGCCAGACATCAGCCCCAGCCCCGCGCCGCCACCTGGCCCGCCCGGCCCGCTCTCGGTTGAGGCCCCGGCTCCTGCCACTCTGCGACTGCTTTTTTTTTTTCCCCCTACACTTTTTGATTTGGTTCTAACTTGTTTTTCCTGGGCGTCGGTCCTTGCAGGACCTAGCAGGGGCTCTAAGAAGGGGAATTTTGTGGCTCCCCAAGGGCCATTTGGGTCCCTACTCTCGTGCGCTTTCCCCTCCATCTGGGGCACAGGCAGGGCGGTATGGACAGGGCTGGAGATAGAGTTCCCCGTTTGTGAAAAGGAAGAAAAAGAGCTGGGGAGGACTAAGGGGCTGGGTTTCCTGGGTCCTCCTTGCACCTGGCACCCTAGGTGAGACTCCTGGCCAGAGAGCCTGGGTGGATTCCCGATTCCTGTGTCCTCCGCGGCTTCTTCTCTCCCTTTCATGACTTGAGGGGAAGGGAGGTGGCAGGAATCTCCCCTGCCCACGCCCCTATCCAGTCCCCCCATCCCCGCTCTGCTCTGTCCCCTCCTCTGGGTGCGGAGAAGGCCAGCTGCACAGGCAGCTGAGCGTGGCCCGCCCTCCCCTCTTCAACCTGCAGAACCCCCTGAAGCTGTGCCAAGATGTGTGACGACGAGGAGACCACCGCCCTGGTGTGCGACAACGGCTCCGGGCTGGTGAAGGCCGGCTTTGCGGGCGATGACGCTCCCCGCGCTGTCTTCCCATCCATTGTGGGCCGCCCGCGGCACCAGGTAAACTTCCCGCCAAGCCCCCAGTCCTACTCGACACCCCTTCCTGCCACCTCCTCCGTCCAGCCATCTAGGAAATGGCTCTCACTTGACCCACTTGTGGTGTGAACTCTTTAGGTCAAATTAAGAAAAGGCTGATTCACTTCAAATCCAAGCCAAGGCAAGCAATACCCCACCAAACCCCAACATACTGAGAAATGTACACCTGAGTGGCAGGCCTCTCAAAGGGTCCCACTCGCTGCGGTGAACGCCACTAGCTTGTTTCTATTCACGGCCTTTTGGACTTTTAGTCCTTAGGGTCTTCTCTGCCTTATACACTTCACTTTCTTCCTTGTCCTCCCTTTTCAGTCCTGTGTAAATTTCTAACAATACAACCTCTCCCAACCAATCACATTCCTCTCTCGTGTTCACAGCCAGTTTACAGGGCTCCCCAAAGGTGAAATCTATCTCCTTCCTGGCTGTGGCATTTTTAGAAGCCAGGCGTGACAGAGGCAGCAAGTGCCATGGTGATAGTGACATGCCACCTCGTTTATTAAGAGAAATGCCATGCTCTGGCTTTGTCACATGCCTGGCCAGAAAGGCTGCCAAGGAGGAGACCTTAGTCCTCAGAGCTGGTGAATGACTCCAGGACAGCTCTGGACAGGCTCAATTTCACTGTTGGAGTGAAGATGGCGTGTCAGCCCATCATTATGTGTTCACTTGAATGTCAAAATCTTTTCTTAGGAGAAATACAATGTGTCATTAAATCAGTCATTCCAAAATGCAGTCATCTATATTCCAGTTGACATGGGTGATGAGCTTAATAATTTAATGAAGGCATGTGATATTTTTAAGGTGAGGTGAGGCTCTGCTTCTTCAGTAAAATAGCTTCATTCTCTCCTGAGTTATGTTCTCAACAATAGAATTATACATCTTTGGGGGAGTGGTGGGAAGGTAGAAGATTGATTTTAAAATAATTCTTCTAAATTGGGATAAAATCCTATTGCTTATTATTTCTGGTATTTAAATATGTTCCTTGACTTCGGTAGTTAGATATAAATGGACAAGACACTGATTGTATTCCTGAGATGGTGGGAGCATGATTTTCTCATTTTTTTTTCTTCTCATAGGGAGTTATGGTTGGTATGGGTCAGAAGGACTCCTATGTAGGTGATGAAGCCCAGAGCAAGCGAGGCATCCTGACCCTGAAGTACCCCATTGAGCACGGTATCATCACCAACTGGGACGACATGGAGAAAATCTGGCACCACACCTTCTACAACGAGCTCCGTGTGGCTCCTGAGGAGCACCCTACCCTGCTCACAGAGGCCCCGCTGAACCCCAAGGCCAACCGGGAGAAGATGACCCAGATCATGTTTGAGACCTTCAATGTCCCTGCCATGTACGTGGCCATCCAGGCAGTGCTATCCCTGTATGCTTCTGGCCGTACCACAGGTACGCTTGGGCTCTGGGGACAGTTACTGATTAATCATATTCCTAAGTCACAGAACTTGCTGTGAAATGAGATCCCCTGGATTGAAAAAGGGATGATCCCTTTCCTCCCATTTGCTAGCAAGGTCTCCGAGCTAAAAGTGAGGTGACAATAGTGCCCTGAGGTTAGTTTCAGAGCACACTTATTGTTGGAACTGATAAACTGTGGAGTTAGGTCTTTCCCTTATTTAAAGCTCAGCACAATGTAGCAACTTGGAGTGCAGCAGCCATTGGGATGTGTTTAAACCATCATATCACCTGGGTAAGCATCCTCAAGGAGAATACATTCCCTACGGGGTCTGAGTCAAAAGAGAGGGAAACGTGTAAGTCCAGTAAAAGCAGAGAAAAACACACTTGGGTGTTTACCTAATGTGCTCAGGGCTGATAAGAAGGATGGTCGTATGAAAGCATCCTCAGGAAATTTTTTTTCTACTATAATAGTTGAAAGTATGAGCTGCAGTTTGCTTCAGATTTAGTGTGCATGCTGCTCATTTTTATTCTTTGTAAGGGATCTAATTTTATCTGGATCAATGCCCATTGCTATCATCTCTTAACCAAGATTGGAAGCAGGCTTTGCCTTGGCTAAAGCAGTGATGTTGTCCTCAGGACTTTACCTTGTTCTTGTCTACTTCCCCTGACAGGCATTGTTCTGGACTCTGGGGATGGTGTAACTCACAATGTCCCCATCTACGAAGGCTACGCTTTGCCCCATGCCATCATGCGTCTGGATCTGGCTGGTCGGGATCTCACTGACTACCTCATGAAGATCCTCACTGAGCGTGGCTACTCCTTTGTCACCACTGGTGGGTGTGTGTGTGTCTCATCTGCCACAGCGTGGGTCTGCTTTCTTCCTCCCTCACTGAATCTGCCTACCTCCCTATAACTGACTTCTTGCTTCAGAGCTTGACTGTGATACCCTTTATTTCTGCAGCTGAACGTGAAATTGTCCGTGACATTAAAGAGAAGCTGTGCTATGTTGCCCTGGATTTTGAGAATGAGATGGCCACAGCTGCCTCTTCCTCCTCCCTGGAGAAGAGCTATGAACTGCCTGATGGCCAAGTCATCACTATTGGCAACGAGCGCTTCCGCTGTCCTGAGACGCTCTTCCAGCCCTCTTTCATTGGTGAGTTGTAGGGTCTGGTGCAGAGGCACGATTTTCCCTGGAAATCTTAGGCTTCCCGGAGTAAAATCTAGAAGGCTCAAGAAGCCCTTGAGATAAAAGAAGTCATAGTTTTGGACTCCCACACAGCTCAACCTCAAGTCCTGATGGCTCATTAGAGGGAAAGTCTATGTTCTGCTGTAGTCATATAATAAAGGATGACACACTGAGTTCATCTCAAAATAAAGGATGACACAGAGTAGTAACTGAGTATCACGTATCTGCAGAAAAAGAGCTATTTCACAGGTGCTGACTTCTTCCAGTAAGTTTCATTACCAAGTAGCTGGATTTTCCAAGTTACTCATCATTGAAAGCAGGAATATTCCTACTGCATATTAATAACTGGACACTTATATATCAACACATATCCTTCCTAAGCAATGCTTTCCACAAGGAACTTTGTCAGCATCTGATTTTAGTCCATAAACAAAAACTGCATTCATTTTAGTTTAAACGTGTATCTTGTCCTTTTCCAATACATCGTCATACATCTGATAGTTACGGGAGGTGTTTACTCGAAACAGGTGCTAAGCACAGTTGCTCCTTTCCTGGCATTCTATTGTGGATTAACTGTCAGGCAGCCGTTCCACCCTGCAATGTGTCTTATAGGGCAACATATGTTTCAGAGACAAATGGTGATAGCTCACCCACACAAAGAAATCCTGTTCTTTCCGCTCTACCTTGACCTGAATGCACTGTGATTTGTGTGACTTGTTCCTAGGTATGGAATCTGCTGGCATCCATGAAACAACTTACAATAGCATCATGAAGTGTGACATTGATATCCGCAAGGATCTGTATGCTAACAATGTCTTATCTGGAGGCACCACTATGTACCCTGGCATTGCTGATCGTATGCAGAAGGAAATCACTGCTCTGGCTCCTAGCACCATGAAGATTAAGGTAAATAACTTTTGTGAGTGGGAAATCCAAGCAAATCTTGATATTCTCAGCAGAACTACATTTCTAATTCTTTTTCCCTTCATACTCAGTTTCCTGTCTCCTACCAACTTTACCTGTTAGCTTTTCTGGCACTTTGTCTGATTTTCTTAGCACTTTTCCCAAGATAGGTAAATTTCAAAATACTTCTAGGCAGTGAATAAAAATAAATACTTTACAAAAAAAAAAAAGACACACACACATGCAACAAAATCTTCGAATACATTTTAAAAGCCCCCAACTTTTGGGCTAGCCTTCACTATACATTTAGCTTGTTACTAAATTATACTCTAGATAAGTGGAAAAATTCCATTGTAATAATAGAATATATCTTTAATAACAGAAATGATGAAATAGAGGTGAGCTCATATAACTTGATTGGGCACATTATTTTGTGATATGACATATCCTACATTATAGAGAATTAATATCTAATTTTTTTTCCTGTGAATCCTCCCAACATGTTATTTGCTCCCTTCCTTGGAACTTCAGAGTTCACCGAAAGTTTTTGTTTGCTTTCTGCAGATTATTGCTCCCCCCGAGCGTAAATACTCTGTCTGGATTGGGGGCTCCATCCTGGCCTCTCTGTCCACCTTCCAGCAGATGTGGATTAGCAAGCAAGAGTACGATGAGGCAGGCCCATCCATTGTCCACCGCAAATGCTTCTAAGGTGCCTTCTCTCTTCATCTACCTTCCATTCAGGATGATGGTATTATGCTTCTTGGAGTCTTCCGAACCACCTTCCCTCATCTCTCATCAATCATTGTACAGTTTGTTTACACACGTGCAATTTGTTTGTGCTTCTAATATTTATTGCTTTATAAATAAACCAGACCAGGACTTGCAACCTATAAAAGCCTCTCATCTGTTTTTAGGGTAGGCATGGGGTGGGGCAGATGTTAGCTTTGACATCCTGAGTGTTGTCAGAGTTCAGAACCACGAAGTTCATCCAGATGAATTAATGTGACAGTTAGCTGGGAGTTATAATGCTAACGTTTGATTTTGTATTTTGGGATAGAATCATGAATATACTTCATACCTGAAAAGTGGATTAAGGTTTATTTCCATATAAGTAAGAAGTGAAATTGGATAAGGCAATTCTCTAGAATTAGTTGCTGCAGGTGACACTGAAACTTGTTGTTTTAACATATGTTCCAGTTACTTTTGTAACCTTGCAGAAAATACACATAGATTGGTAATGAAAAAGTCAAAGATTATTTTAAATAAATGGGCTTAACTTCTCACTTCCTGGAACTCTCAGTTGTCTTCCTGAGGGCTATGAATGAAACATGAACATTGGCTGACAGTTGGGCCAGCCACGTCCCGATATAAATACCCTCTGAACATATCAAGACCATTGTGTGTGTGCGAAACCAATGTGAGAAAGCAGGAGCCAAACACTTCTGCCTGGTCAGTGACTAACTTGTGAGACAGAGGCCTTCAATCTGTTCATTTCTTTGAAATCTTGAGATCTTGGGTTAAGTGAACCCAGGAGGTCCTGAGGGAACAAGGGGAGGCCAGAACCACAGCATTTGCTTTGCTCCATGCAGAACTCTCGCAAAGTATGGTGGGAAGGCTACTAGGGACAGCACTGAAAAGAATCGAATGTGTTCCATCCTGGAGGAGTTCACACACCTACAGATAATCCCCCAGGGTGTGTGTGCCTGGAGGCTTTAAGGAGATGTATGTGGGTCTGGGTCTTGAAGAAAGGTTGGGAATTAGGGAGGCAAAGAGAGCAGAGAGAACATCTCAGCAGAAGGAAGTGTGGCAGAAGCCAGAATACAAGACATGGGGCAGGCTAGGAGGTGCTGATAAATTTTAGAAAATCCAATGGGAAAGGTAGATTTCAACTAGATTGCAGAAGCCTTACACATTTTTATTTTCAAATTAATTGCCAGTGAACTGTTAGTATTCACACAAGTGTTTGAATGCGCTTAATCGAACTTTATTGATAAGGATTCAAGACACAGAGATTAAGCAACTGGTGCAATGCCATAAACTTTATTTGTGGAATATGCAAGACAGGAACCCAGATTTTCTGACATCTACTCTGATGGTACCTCTAAAATAATCTTTCTAACTTTAGTTATAGTCTATCAAGGATAACCCCATTCTATCACATGCCTTTCGAGAATTTGGGTTCAATATTTGGAATATTCTGGACACATCAGACAACTTTAATAAGTTGTAATAAATTGCCACTATCATTCAAGGTCATATGTGTATCTTTCTGCCCATTCATACCAAAATATCTTTTGATCCCTGACTCTGGGTTGGGCATAATATTAAGGGCAGGGGACACAAAGATGGATGAGAGCACGTTTTCTGTGGTTAAAAAGCTCAGAGTTTAGAGTTGTGTATCTAGCATATCCAAATGGAAGGCCTTCTTTGCAATAAAGGCTAAACAATACATTAATTTGGTAGCATTTTCTTCAGATAAAGAGGTATAAAAATTATTGTAGATCCTCCCCTTCCCCTGCCACCCCATTGTATCCTATAGTACAGATGAATTGGTTTAAAAGTCATGCACTGGAAGGTGTGATTTCACTAGTTTTTGTGTCTCTTTCTTCTCATCTGTACAATTGAGTGCATAAATATTATGAATTTTATCCTCTGAGCACAGTACTAATGCTTTAATTGTAGATGATTGGCTGGGGTATCACCTCTGGTTCTTTCCATTTGTGATTAGAAATGGAGTGGGTATTTTTATTTCTATGTAAAAGTAGAAGCTTTAAGAATCAGCTTCTGATACTTGTATCAGAAGAGGTAAGCATGCAGATTCTTGTTGAATTCTGAGGTCTCATCTCTGCTTGATGATAGGGTATAAAATATTACAACAACTGAATCTTAAAAATTGTGCTCAAGGAAGGTATTGGGGTAAAAGTGTTTGCTTAAGGCAATCTTTATATGTATAAAATAATTGAGATGTTGATAGTGCCTATGTCTTTGGTTAAAGTGCAATATACAAAGAACTATATAGAGTATATTTCTTCTTAATTTATAATAAAGTATTGTTTGTAGATTCTAATACCCCCAAACACTATTTCTTCCTTTATTTTGACTAAACAATGGCCACTATGTAGATGTGTTTAAATATTTAAGAGAGTACAGTGGAGAGAAAAGAAAAATTACTGAAGAAAATGAAATCTTTAGAGGGGTAGGTCTGACTCACTGTATCCAGAGCCTAGAACAATGTGACTGGATCTCCACCTTTTTTTCCAGTTCTCCCATGTAATTTATTACAGTCTGAATTGTGTTCCATCAAAATTCACATGAAGCCCTAACTCCCAATGTGACTGTATTTGCAGACAAGGCCTTTCAGGAAGTAATTAAGGTTAAATGAAGTCATAAGGGTGGGGCCCTAATCTAATAGGACTAGTGTTCTTATAAGAGGGAGAAGAGACAGCAGGAGTGCAAGCGCAGAGGAAATGCTATGTCAGGGCAGAGCCAGAAGGTGACCCATTTGTAAGCTGAGGAAAGAAGACTGCTGACACCTTGATCTTAGACATCCAGCCTCCAGAACTGTGAGAAGTAAATGTCTGTTGTTTAAGCCACTGACATGGTTTGGCTGTGTCCTCACCCAAATCTCATCTTGAATTGTAGTTCCCATAATCTCCCCAGTGGGAGATAATTGGATCATGGAGGCAGTTACCCCCATGCTGTTCTCATGATAAGTGAGTGAGTTCTCACGAGGTCTGATGGTTTTTTTAAGGAGATTTCTCCACTTTTGCTCTGCACTTCTCCTTCCTGCCACCATGTGGAGAAGAATGTGTTTGCTTCTGCTTCCACCATGATTGCAAGTTTCCTGAGGCCTCCCCAGCCATGCTGAACTGTGAGTCAATTAAACCTCTTTCCTTTATAAATTGCCCAGTTTCAGGTATGTATTTATTAGCAGCATGAAAACAGACTAATACAGCCACCCAGTCTACGGTATTGTTATGGCAGCCTTGGCAGACTAATATAGGATTTCTCCACACATTGGACATGATGGTCCAAGGCTCCTGACCTACCAACTTAGCAGCCTCTGAGACAAAAAAATGCCTTCCCGTATAGTACTGGCAGAAGTCCCAGGAAAGTGTCTGAGCCTGGTCAGGCTTAGGAACAGAGTCATATCATTCTTACCATAGGGACTGACCAATACTCTTTAGCAGGGAGGGATGATACCTCTTCCTCTAAAGGAAGAGGACAAAATGGTGCAAACATTATACCCAATGAGCTCGAGGAGGAGGCTTGTAGGGGAGCGACCGAATGTTGGATGGCTCCAAACTTCCAGCTTAGGAGTTTTTGATTTGACAGGTCCTGAGAAGGACTTGAGAAGAGCAATGAATTCATGCAGACAAAACTAGGAGGCAAGACTGAGAACCTTTGGATAATATATTCCAATGTGGCCTAGGGACCCAGGAACCCAGTGATCTCTATATGATCCGACTATCTTGCTTTTTAAAAGGAAATAAGAAGTCATATTCATTTTATGGTTAACATTGATATAAATGCTATAAATGTATCCCAATAACTAATAGGAAGAGAAAAAGGTTAGGTCTTTTAGGCCTAAAACAGCAAAAGTTGTCTATGTTCACCTTAAGATCTTCCAGGCTCATTATATAAGAAATATCTCTTCCAGGCAGAGCTGCTCTGGTTGTTGCTATGGTAACCAAACTCATGGTAGGAAGACATCCAAAACTAAGCTCCTGGGGAGGTTGCAAAAGTACACCTCTGGTCACTGATGAACTTGATGCTAGAAGATGTTCTGTGAAGTACATTCATTCGCCCTGGGTGCAATAGATGCAAGAAAGATTAACTAGGAGGATAAAGACCTTCAGTTCAACTGTATTTCTCTGAGTTCTTGTGGTTCTGGGCCCCCTTCCCTCCCTGGTTAAGGCTGGAGGTGAAGGGGTGCTGCATCAGCTGAAAGTTAAGTAGGGGTGGCCTGCATGTCCTGCAGCATCATTGTCTGCTTATTTCCTGCATTGTTTTACTGTAACTTCCATGGAAGTCAGGACTATCAAGGGGAGACAGAAAGAAAATGGCCCCAAGGGAAAGCTAAAGTAAAGTGGAAATAAAACAGGGCTTAAATAGTAGATCAGACGTAGACTCTAGAGTCAACTGTAAGCAAGGAATTGGGTCAACAGGGCAAGTGTTAACACAGGAAGATGACTTGGGGAACTTTGGAAATATTACTGCAAGTGGCCTGAAGGCATCATGAAGGTCAGGATCTGACAAAGCAGACATTGTGTAAGAAATTTAAGAGTAAACCTGCCTTAGGCAAAATAGTGAAATTTTCCCAAGGCCTCTTGAACTCTAGGATGTACACTTTGGACCTTTTTTCCAGTGTCTTCCACCAAATGCTGGCCATCTGGGACATTCTCCCTACCACTCTAGTCATATAAATTGAACTTTCCTGTTGTATTAGTCCATTCTCATATTGCTATAAAGAAATACTTGAGACTGGGTAGTTTATAAAGAAAAGATGCTTGATTGGCTCATGGTTCTGCAGGCTGAACAAGAAGCATAGTAGCTTCTGCTTCTGAGGAGGCCTCAAGAAGCTTCCAGTCACGGCAGAAGGCAAAGAGGGAGTGAGGCATCTCACATGGTGGGAGCAGGAGTAAGGGGCAGGGAGGTGCCCACACTTTTAAATGGCCAGATCTCATGAGAACTCACTCACTAATATGAGGACAGCACCACGGGGGTGGTGTGAAACTGTTTATGAGAAATCCACCTCCATGATCAAGTCACCTCTCACCAGGCCCTCCAACATTAGGGGTTACAATTCCACATAAGATTTGATGGGGACACAGATCCAAACTATGTCATCTGTCTTTTACCTGCATCCTTCAAAGAGCATACTGTGCCACTTATGCAATCTGTTACCTAAACTATGTTCCCAAGAGAATGTTCAAACAGATCTCCCTGCCAGAGAACGCTAGCATAATTTAACAAAAGTTTTATGCATATAGTTTCTTATTAGACTAACCGAAAGGATTGATGTTGCATGGGCTTTGGGTCAGAAAGATTTGAGCTTAAATCCTAGTTCTGCCACTGATCAGTTGAGTGGTCTTTAAGTAAATTACTTAGCTTCTTCAGGAAAGAAGAAGCTCTTTCCTAAGAGGTGTGTTCAGGCACTCATGTTTTTTTTGCCTTGAACTGTATCAGCTCCACGTTCTTATTTCTCTTGGCAACTTTTGGCCTTCTTTGCTTTCTCAACCCATCTTGGCCACCATCTGCTATGTATCAGTTCCAGAGACCACAAACAACTAACGGCACCACAATTCCATTGTGTTATAATTGGTTTGATTTTAATATATAAAAGGGAGTTCCATCATTGAAATATAGTATAAGGATCCTAGTTTTTGAAAAGAAAACTGTAGGTTCGTAGGGATGGAGTATTCATCAGAAGGAACTTGATGAGTATTTACTCTAAATATACATATTAATAGAGAAAATATAAAAAATAAAAAATATATATCCAAATTGTAAGAGAATAAAGTGTGATACAAAGAATTTAGAAATCTATTGCAGGGCCTAATTAAAATCATGTTCTCAGAGTTGTCATGAGAATGAAATAAAATATGATTAATACACTCAGCACCATTCCTAGTATGAGCTGAATTATTCAACTAAGTTTACTTTCCTTTCCTCCTCATTTTCTTCTTTTTGGCGTGAACTTCGGAGGCTGGGGTGGGAGGTGATGGAGAGGAGCAGAGGTGGGCTATAGAAGTCCCTTCAAATCACATTGTTATAGTTTCTCTATACTGAGTTTCTCTTGAGAATAGGAAAAATGAAGGAATAGAAAGCTCAGTAGGAGAAAACCATTAAAGGGCATTTATAATATGATGTGAAGGAAAGCAAAGAGAAACACAAAGTCTCTTTATTGGAGACCTGGAAGACAAATTACAGAGAGTTGTGGTGTGGGCAGGAGGAGCAGCAGCTATGTGAGTGCATGTGAGTGTGTGTTCCCACACATAATACAGATGAGAACAATCAACAGAGGGTTGGGCCGATAGCCCTGTGAAGAGGATTTGCCCTCTGTTCTTCTATGCTCTTTGACTCCCACTATTCTCCCCATCCCCTTCTCATCCACATTCAAGAGCCTGGCCTTTCCTTGCTTCCCTTTGTATCTATGGAATCAGCATAGATGGACAAGTAGATTTACTATTGTCTAAGCAAGTTGACAGGAGAGAATTTGCTTCCACAAGCTGAGACTTCCAACTAACTCCTTTTCCTGCCAGCTGGATCTGTACAGGAGCAAGCACTTAGGGAGAAACACTGTCCCCACTCCTACTCCCACTCAACTCTCTGGCTTTGTGCCATGCTTCTGCCTCATGGGATTTCTTTTGTGTTTTTAGGGATTTGGGTTTCATGTTCTTTGGCTCTAGGTTCTGGTTAATGCTCTTAGTCTCAAGGAACAGAACTCTCCTCAAACTAGGTAGTTAAGTCAGGAAGGGAGTTTATTAAAGAGATATAGAGGAACTCCTAAAATCTGAGGATATAAAGTAGAGTTGGACCTCCTAGGAAATGGGAATTTAGAACTGCAAAACCATCAGGAACAACAGGCATTCTGCATTCTCTATCCCTTCAGTTCCCCCTTATAAATGAACTGTACCTAACTCTCCCACACAGATACACTTATCTAACCCTTTCTGAAGGAATGGCCCTAGGCAGACAAGTTTGTTTCATGCATTGCCCCAGGACTAATGGAACCAGAGGGGAATATGTCTGACATGAGGACTTGTATATTTAAGGACCAGCAACCAATCAGACTTTTTTTTTTTCTCTTTTTAGCTGGAACTAAGAAGAAGCACAGGTGGTGCTGTTAGTTGTTTGTGGTCTCTGGAACTGACACATAGCAGATGGTGGCCAAGATGGGTTGAGAAAGCAAAGAAGGCCAAGAGTTGCCAAGAGAAATAAGAACATGGAGCTGCTACAGTTCACGGAAAAAAACATGAGTGCCTGAACACACCTCTTAGGTAAGGGTTGTGTGTGTGTGTGTGTGTGTGTATGAGGTAGTTCCTATATTATGCAGGCGTTTTGGTGGAACACCACCCACATATATATTATATCTTTGTCTTCCTTTAACTTCAGGAAGTATTAGAAACATATTCAAACTAAAGTTTGAATTGAGAACAGCCTATGTGATCACACCTACTGGAGGATCTGCATTACACATCAAATGAATGAAATGACTACAGTAGGATTTTAGACATCTTTAAACAAATGGGAAGGATTAGGGTACAGTGGGTAAGGGCTGTCATCTAAAAGACCACTAGGATGGCTACATAGTAGAAAGGAGAGCTTTACTGTTGATGTCAGTTAGCAAGCCAGGAAGAAATATTCTCCAGTGTGGACCAAAGATACTCTCTCTTTGAGAAAGGAAAGGGCAGGTTGGGTTTTATGGCTCACACAGTCCATATTACTCAACCATGTCATGCATATTTAGCAGGTGTAGGGGGAGGCTATCTATATTTATGAGGGGAGCTAAGATATGCACAATGGGTAAACATATTTGTAACATACATCCCATGTTCACTTTGGGGCAGTGGTAAGTGCTCAGCATATGTGCGATGAGAAGACAGATCAACATCCACGCTTTCTCTATGACTGATGATGTTTCCAAAAGTGAATACATGAGCATATGGGAAATTTGGGGTCTACATTTCAGAGGTGCAGAAGCTAATCTTGGGATAAAAAGTGAAGAAAATATCTAAACAGTAGAGTTGAAATATTAAGTTAGACTTACTGAGAAGTAGAATAAGATTTTAGAAATCCTGTCTACACCCTGTGATCTGAGATGTCCTCTTATCCACTAAGACAAAACCTAAGGTCAAGGAAACAAAAGTTACTTACGGTGGAGGGTTCAGAGCTCAGCTGGCCTAATAACTCCCTAAATTCCTACAGCTTGCTAAACTCCCTAATAATAAGAGCTATCAGACCCCTCCTAACTCTGATTTACAACCCAGATTACTACTACTCTGATTGGGCAGAAGACCAGCCTTGTAAACATTGTCTTCAACTGCAGACCATAAGCCAGTTTCAGCCAGCATGTAAAGGTTACGTGCAAACGGTCTTTGTGTCCTATAGTTCACCTGTTGGTGTAAACAGCCAAATTTCACCTCGTTTTAATGCCAAAACCCTGCCTGATCATAAGTTCAGTGATTATGCAGCACCCAGCACAAGTGACTCACTCCATTCTGTTTTGCTCTGGTGTCTTGGGGCCTAGTGCAGAAACTCAGCCCAAAACAACGGCTTCCCATAAATTTTATTTAATACTTCTTACAACAGAGAATCTTACTTGCACAGAAAAGACTTCTCGAGATACCTTATCTAAGTTGGACTCATACCTCAACTCCACCCCGCTATGTTATCTGGGTTTGTCTCCGTCATAGCAAGTGTCACATAATTTTCTGTTTTAACTCAACTTTATTGAGGCATAACTTATACACAATAAAATGTGTCCATTATAAGTATTCAATTCAATGAGTTTTGACAAATATATATAACTTCCATCCCAATCAAAATGTAGTACATTCTAAATCACCCCCCATATTTCCTCCTGACCCTCCAAATTCAATCTTCTGTACGTTAACCCCAAGCAATCCTCTGTCACTGTAGATTAGTCTCGTCTGCTCTGGCATTTCCTATTAACCATAATTTAAGCTATTTGTTTGCTTATCTGTTTTGTTTTTGTCTCTACTACTGGCCTTTTTTATCCACACCATGGTTTTGTAGCACAGAGTGTCTAGCACAGAGCCAGACAGTGCCAGAGTGAACGAATCCCAAATCATCCTATTTATCAGCTTTGATTTTAAACATGAAGTCATCTACATATTTGAAGGCAGCAGTGAGGACTTTATTGTGAGGGTTAACTAACAGGAACCTCTTAGGTCTGCCTTCTTTGCCCTCACCTTTTATCATCACCACGGTGTCAAAAACAGCCTTGAATGAGGAAGAATGTCCTGACAGCGGTCATACTCTTTTACCTTTGGGCACAATGTGTTATCATTTTAAACAAACACATTAAAACAGCCTCATTTAATTGTAATGTTTTAAAACTTTGACCTTTCGACTTTGTAGGATACAGCCATTTCTAACGGCATCTTGCAAATCATACCCTTGATAACGGGACAGGAGATCACTCAAACCACATCCCCACTTCTGAAAACACAGTCAAGATGCGAGTGTTCTGCCAGCAGGGTCATGGCAGCTCTATTAATTTTTTATAAAATATTTCTTTCACGATAATATCATCAAACCTTGGATGATATCTATAACTGTTTTTCTCTAGAAGCGTTTGAAGCCTGTGAACTGGCATGTCCCATGAGGTGCCAGTGAGCCTTGGGGAGGGAGGGCTCTGTTGGGCATGCCTCCTCTACAGGTGGAGAAGCTGAGGTGGAGGGACCCCTGTATGGAGTGATTGTCCTCACTTTCTTTGCGCGTCTTCATTTCTGGCATGGTGGTGTGTGCATTCCCCTTCAGCTGAAGTTCTAAATCTCTTTTTCTCTCCACTATCTAGGACACATGAGAATTAACCTACTCATGCAGATTACAGAGCCCAGCCCTCATTAACCTTAATATTGAAAGAAATACAGCTTCTGAGAAGTAAAATGCCCTTCCACTCAGCACAAATAGCAACATTCCCATGAGCTGAAGAGACGGGCTTTTTAGGGAGTAGTTCATCCAACACAAACTTCTGTTTCCAGTCAGTGAAAATTTCACATATATAATGCCTCTGGATTTGTGGATCCCTTTTTAAAGCATTTAAAAATGACATCCCTGAGGTTCTTTTACAGTAGATTAAAGTGCTGTCTATTCTGTATTTTCCTTATGTCTTTCGAATTCATGATTTGGTCCTGAAAGTCTCATCTTCCTCCCTAGCAGGTACTGGATTGCTATTTGCTGAAGGACTGAATAACTGACCTTTCATTCTTAAACCCTGAAGTCAGATGAACTCTAGACCTCTTCTTTTCCAGAGATCAGGCTCTCTGTCTGTGCCCTGCTTTGCTAGTCTGATCTTTGATTTCATGGGATTTAAGTGCTGAGTGATTCAGCCACGTCCTTATCCCTCCTCTTTAGTAGATGTTGCTTTTGTCAATGACATTGGGTTTAGGGGGAGAGCCACCATATGAGGGGAGAGGGAAGGAAAAGAGAGGACAGGATATAAATTTAACCTGGGCACGTTGGAGAAATAATCTCAGAGATGGCAAAACCAGGAAGGGTGTCTGGGAGTGATGAGGGGCAGGGAGGGAAAATAAAAGCTCAGAAGCAGTCCAGACTACAAACTCAAGCTGGCAGGACAGTATGTGAAAGCAATGAGTCTGTGTAAGAAAGGTTGGGCAACTGGGCCTTGTACACACAAGTGGTAGCCTGTGAAGTGCTCTCATTTTGTTAAGCCCTGATGACACTTGCCCCCCAAGATAAGGAGCAGATCCTCCCAAGAAGGCTGGTGAAATTTCCATGACTGTTCATTCTCTCGCTGTCTCTCTCTCTCTCTCTTTTTTTTTTTAATTTTTGAGACAGAGTCTTGCTATGGTGCCCAGGCTGGAGTGCAGTAGCACGATCTCAGCTCATTGCAAGCTTCGCCTCCCTCCCAAGTTCGAGCAATTCTCCTGCTTCAGCCTCCCAAGTAGCTGGGACTACAGGCCTGGACCACCATCCTGGCTAGTTTTTGTATTTTTGGTAGAGACGGGGTTTCACCATGTTGGCTAGGCTGGTCTTGAATTCCTGACCTCAAGTGATCTGCCTGCCTTGGCCTTCCTAAGTGCTGGGATTATAGGCGTGAGCCACCGTGCCTGGCCCATGACTGTTCATTCTCTTTCATTTCTCCCCAAATAGCCAGTTCTGTTATTTTGACCCAGGCCAACAGGCACTTATTGAAATATTCAATTCAACTGGCCACCAGAATGATTTGATGCTATTAAGATCCGTGTTTTTAAAGCTGTAGGTCACATAAGTCTGGAAATCAGTTGAGTAGGGTCCAATAGCATTTTAAAAAGTAACCAAGCAGGGAAGAGAGTAGAAGACATCAGTGTACATTGTAATTAGTGAGGGTAAAGATTTTGTAGGACTCTGTTTTATTTATATGAATAATATGAGGTCACAACATAAAATGCCTTTTTGTCGATCATGGTGAAAAAATGTTCGAAAGTCATGAGTTTACAACAATCATTTTTGAGATATTCCTTTTTGTTTTTCTTTTTTGAGACAGAGAGAGTCTCTGTCTCCCAAGCAGGACTGCAGTGGTACAATAACTCACTATAGCCTCCAACTCCTAGGCTCAAGTGATCCTCCTGCATCAGCCTCCCGAGTAACTGGGACCACAGGTGCACATCACCATGTCTGGCTAATTTGTAAATATTTCTGTAGAGACAGAGTCTTGCTAGGCCCAGGCTGGTCTTGAACTTCTGGCCTCAAGCAAGCCTCCCATCTTGGCCTCCCAAAGTGATGAAATTACAGGTGTGAGCTACCATGCCCAATCCAGATATTCCTTAAGAAAGTTTTTATTAGGAAAATGTTCAAACACACATCAAAGTAGTAGCAATAGAAAAATGGACCCAGTTGCATTCTCATCCAGTTTCCAAATTGTCTTTTGTAGATCCTAATAATCCCATTCATTTCCTTCCGCGATTTATTTTTATTATTTCTTTGCTCCATCCTACCAAGAGCAGGGAGATTTCCAGCAGAATCAATGTAATCCTTCCTGATGGAGTTGTGAATACTTAAGATTAACTGGAAGTCTTCCTGAAAGGCCTCAGGAAGCCACTGAGAAAAACAAGGTGCTTCCACAGGCTCTGTGCCTTTTGTGAAAGAGAAAGATTATGTGGTTTAGTTCAAAATTTCCCCCTCCCCATTCCCCTTTGCCTCATCCCATTTGGAAATGATGGAATTGGACGACAGGGAAAGGTATAGCTGGGTGGAACTTGAGAACATCTAGCCTAACCCTTCTGTTTTACAAATGAAGAAACTGAACTCTAGGGGTGGAAACTGAGTTTTCAAAGGGAGCTTCTCATTTAAAGCTGTCTCTAACAGCTCCATATGTGTCATGGGGATCACTCTTTCACAGAGAGAAAACCAGTATACAAGGAAGCCAAGCACATCACCCAGAGCCTCTGACAATATCATTAGTGAATCGGGAATAAACATGATGGCTCCTCATTCCCTCTCAGTACTTTGCTTTTTAAGGTTGGATCAAGTGAGTCATCATTTGGATAGAGTGTGTGTGTGTTGTGGAGGGAGATGGAACAGAGTGGGGAGTCACCAGTTTCCCTGTGGTCCTGCCTTTTTCTCCAAGGCCACTTCAACCAGCAGTGGCCCAGCAGCTTTATGGATATCGTCCCATCCACTTCTGTATGCTCAGTTCTTTTCTTGCTCCACTACACAGCACTGCCCAGCATATTCCCAAGAATGGCTCTAGGTGGTTTCAGAAGTTACAGGAGTTGGTCATCATTTCACAAATGCCAGCTTCATGTGCAGTGTGGAATTTGAACTAGAGAGTGGACTCCTACAGAGGAAAAACTAAATTGAATTAAATAACAACTTCTTGGCATTAGAGAGGTCATTTGTCCCCCTATGTAAGGAGATAATGCATGTGAGCCTAAAGATTCATGTAGTCTATACACACAGAGGGAACTGTCAACAGCTGATAGCCATTTCAAACCACTCTTAAGCCTTTAAACAATTACCGTCACTCATCTCCCTTCTTTTTTGTCCTTCATGACTTGCCCCTTCCAACTCTAAAAAGAAAGTTGAAGCCACCACTTTCAGTTTCTCACACCAACTATGCAGGTTCAAGTCTTCCTGTTAGAAACCACTGTGCCTAAACCCCACATTTCATTCTAGCTACTGCTCTCTTTCTCTTTTTCATAGTCAACCGCCTCAAAAGACCTCCTTCCTTTCTTGTACTGCCCACTCGTTTCTCAGCCCACTCTGCTTTGTCACTTTACTCCATCAACGTAGCTCTTTTCTGGCTGCTTTCTCCTGATGTTTCTTCAGCCTCTAGCTTTTCTGTATCCTTTGTTTCCATCTTCCAGCCTATAACGTAGGCCATATTCCCACACCATAGTTTCTCCCTATGTTCATTTACCAGTGCCTCTGTTTTTAAATCTCACTTTAAACTTATATTCAGTTGTCTCCTTGAATCTCCACTAGCATGTCTCAAATGCACTTTAAATTCAAATTGTCCAAAACTAAATTCATAATCTTATCCCCAAACCCAGTCTTCTTCCAGCATTCCTCATATCTCGGAAACAGTAACTGTCCATACAATTATGCAACGAACTCATCTTTACCCCCTTTTCCCCCCTCACTTCCTCCTGGCCAATCTATCACCAAGTCCTTTGCAATGTAATTCTAAAAATCTCTTGATTCTGGCACAATGTATTTCCTCTCCTCTTCTCTTTTCTCCCTCATTTCCCCTGTCCTGCTCTCACCCAGATTCTTGCAAAGCTTTCACATATCTCCTCTTGCCCCTCCAGCTGTTCAGTCCTCTCTCTCTTCACTGTGTTAAGAATGATCTTTTAAAATTGCAACTCTGATTAATTTCCCCCCTACCACTGAAACTCTTCAATGACTTTCTGCTTTAAAGTCTGAGCCCTTCATGTGACCTAAAATACTTACATGGTCTGGTCCTGTCTCCTGCTCCAGCCCCATCCTTCTCATTCTTCCCTGAGCCATAGCGCTCTTGCCTCCTTCTCTACGCCCACGCCCACTGCCAGCGTTTGTACATGGTGATCCCTCCATCTGGAGTGTTGCCATTCTCCCCACTCCTGCACTGCCCCCATCACTCTTCTTGAACAGATCACAGTTATAATTTACTTTTGGGGAGTGATTATTTGATGAATATCTGACTCCTTTTAGACTGTAAGTTCCATGACAGGAACCTTGTCTGCTCCTACTCATTGTGTCATCTTCAACACTAACACTGTGCCTACCAATCCATAGGTGTGAAGCAGACATTCAGATACAATCGAAGCTTCTTTGTACTCCTCTTCAACCCCCTTCTCCTTTCTTCCACTATCCAGAAATAGGTGTCTGTTCTTCACATCTTCAGATAAGTCCGTATTTTTAATATGCTTAGTGAATATCAATACATTTACTACTAAATATTCATATATAAAATATATACAGTCAGGCGTGGTGGCTCACATCTGTAATCCCAGCAGTTTGGGAGGACGAGGCTGGTGGATTGCTTGACGTCAGGAGTTCAAGACCAGCCTGGCCAACAGTTTCTAGTAAAGACACAAAAATTAGCCAGGCATGGTGGTGGGTGCCTGCAGTCCCAGCTTCTTGGGAGGCTGACACGTTGGAATTCCTTGAATCCAGGAAGCACAGGTTACAGTGAGCCAAGATCATGCCCCTGCACTCCAGCCTGGATGACAGAGCAAGATTCTGTCTCAAAAAGAACAAAACAAATAAAAACATAGTCTATTGTTCTTCTGTTTAACATGTATACAAATAGAGTCTTGTGCTACTTATTATTTAGCATCTTGCTTTTTCGTTCAACATTTAGTTTCAGAAATCTATTCTTGATGCACAGATCAATTTCATTCATTTTGACTACTAACTGGTATGCCATCATATGAATTGGTCGTAATATATGGATACTTCTATCGTTAAATTTTGTGCTTTTTATTGACTATGCTTTTTGTTTTGTTTCCTTTCCTCCTTTACTGACCATTATGAACTGAATGTTAATGTCTTCCTGCATCCCAGCTCATATGTTGAAGCCCTAACCCCTAGAGTGATGACATTTGGAAATGTGAACTCTGGGAAGTAATTAGGGTTAGATGAGGTCATGAGGGTGGGTTCCTCATGATAGCACTAGCATCCTTCTAATAAGTAACTCCAGAGATCTTGCTCTCTCTACCAACCATGTGAGGACACAGCTAAAAGGTGGCATCTGCAAGCCAGAAAGAGTGCCCTCAGCAAGAATTGAATTGGCTGGCACCCTGATCTTCTCTTCCCTGCCTCCAGAATTGTGAGAAATAAATGTCTGTTGTGTAAGCCATCAGTCATGGTACCTTGTTAGGGCAGCTCCAGAAGACTAATGTACTCACTTCTACTGAATTATTTTCTTCATTCTTCTCATCCCCTATTTTTGTTCTCAACTAGCATGGAAGTAGTTCATTCTATTTCTAATGCTTGCTCTTAAGCACTTAATATATGTTTAACTCAGCACAATCTAACGTTAACTTCTATGCTCTTTCTGTTATGATAGTCTTGTATTTATTCTCACTTCACTCACATTAGATACTTACAATAGATTCTTTTTGAAAGAAAGTTACCTTTTTTGCCTCATAATTTTTTTCTCACATCCCACTCTGGCTTTAATTTTTTTCTTGACTGACAGTTCTGTGTAATTATTTCAGTGAAAGTCTATGAGTAGAAAACTCTTTCATTCTTTGTCTCAAAAAAGAATCTTTATTTTGCCCTCCCTCTTGCATATCGTTGGATATATAGGCATAGGAAAATAGCTGCAAGGCAATGCTTATATCTGAGTAGAGAGACTACTGGTAGTTTTCCTTATTTGCATGCATATTCTAATGTTTCTATGCTGAATATTATTTGGATAATTTCTTCAAAGTTAAAAACTGCACAACAAGATGTGATAAGAAACGAAATACTTGATCACGGGCTTATCGAATCAGTGCCAAATCCTCATGTATTCTGATCATGTTTCTGCAAAATTTTCTTTAAGAGAACCATTGAAGGTGATGCTGTTGCTATGGCACCATAAAAGTAGTCCCCTTACATGTTAAAATGGAGGAGTCACATCGTTCTGGGCTCAGGTTTCAGCTGTTCTGGGCTGCATTTATTTGCACTACTTCAATGCAAATGTGCCTTTAATCCTGCTTTTAATCCTCCCTTCCCAAGTGGTGGAATGTAGCATCTGCCTTCATGTAAGACTTGAAGCTGGAGTGTGAAAGAATCATAGCTGGCACCCACTGTATCTGAAAAGTATGGCTACATCCCCTCTCTGCTTTAAAAGCAGTTTTTTGTTTGTTTGTTTTTACATGAGTGATGCTTTAGTTGGCGTTGCAAGCAGCATCTGTTCATGGGTTGGAAATCCAGAGTGTAATCCAGGTCTCCTCCAGAATAACCCAGCTTTCAGAGAACCATAGCAAAAATCAAATTTCTAAGGAGAGATCACAGCCAGTGACATTGAGCTAAAGTCATTTTTCCAGCTGCTTGGGGAGCTGGTCAGCTGTAGAAATCTGAATTCTCTTCACACAGAACTTCAGTGAGTCAATTAGTCCACACTGCTATTTTATTTTTAGCAGATTGTATTTGGATTCTTATTTTCTCTTGGGTTTTGGTTAAAACATTTTTTTTCTTTGCTCCTATTATACTGAATCCTGCAGCTGATAGGAGCTCCAAATTAACCTCTGATATTTGTAATCAGTAGATTTCTTTAAGAGAAAAAAGCATCCAAATCACTCCTGACATCAAAATCCATTTGGTAACATGCACCTCCAAACTGGCTACGAGAGACTCAACAGAATGCAGACATTTTACCCTGTATATGGCAGGTGTTCAGTATAAATGCAGCTTTCATTGGATGATGGGCTTATTGCATTTAGGATTTCCTTTTTGAAAAATACAGGTAAATGCTTAACATGAGAAATAAAATTGTGGGACCTCCATATAACAGATGGAGAAGAGAGCACATGTGTTTGTTCTCATTCCTTTCAGAAACCTCACTATTATGGTAGCAAATACATTTTTTAAGAAGACATAAATCTATAAGTGCAAAGAGAATAGAAAGCTGGAAGGCAGATAGATGAGTGATAATGACGTAGCAGGCAGCTATAGAAAAGCTGAGGTACAGTCTGTTTTATACAACAGAAATCTGCCAGTCCTGAAGGTTCAGGAACTGGGGCTGAAGAAAACCTAAGGATGTAACTACAAACAGGAGGATTGTTTGAAAGTCTGTTGAGAGAGAAATTCAAGTGCTATGTCCCTTTCACCACTCCATGTAGACAAGTAACTGCCTTTCCTCTACCACATCAGAAAACTAGATGTTTAGCCTCTGGAGAGGGCTTCCGGACTGGGAAAACACTGGCCAAAGTTGATGATGGGGAGACAGTATTGTTAACAGAGTAATCAAATGACCTTTATATACTGACTTTTGAAATCACCAGCCCATTTCTCCCTACGGACTTCTAGAATGGTGGGAGCCAAGGTGATAGCCTCTAGCAGGAGACTGGTAGGTACTTGCCTGCAAAATCTGACCAGCCCAAGGGAAAAATAAAAGATATGAATATCAGGGGTTACTTAACTCAATGGCCCATTGTAATATTCTACACTTGGGTTTCTCAACAATATCTGGTGACCTTTTGGGCAGCATCACTCTGTTGTGGGGGCTGACTTGTGCGTTGTAACATATTTAGCAGCATGCGTGTCCTCCACCCACCAGGTGCCAGCACTATCTTCCAGAGTTGTGACAATCACCAGTGTCTTGTCTGCTCCTGAGAACCATAGCCCTATATTGCCCACAGGTGGTAGGTCTGTCTTGTGCTCTCAGATTTCCTATCAGTTTCTTAGTGCTTCATTCATTCCTAAACATGAGTTGACAACCAAAAGTCAGCAGATCTCTGAAGAGAAGAGCCTCTGATGTGAAATATGGAGATCAAAATAAACATTTTAAAAAGTTTAGAGGAAAAACAGACTATATAAAGAGAAGGTAACTTCAAATATTATAATTATTATCCTGAGAGTGAGAGAAGACAATGCAAAAGAACTCTTAGAAATTAAAAATGTGACCATAGATATTTTAAAAATGCAACAAACAGAACACAAGGAAAAGTTGAGTAAATCTCTCAGAAAGCCGAGCAAAGAGATGGAGGATTAAAGAAAGATAAATATTAGAGGATGAGACCAGGAGGACCAAGATTCGAGTGATACTTTTCAGAAGGAAATAACAGAGCAAATGGAGGTGTTGATTGGAAGTAAATCAGCAACAAATAATTCAACAACTTTTCCTGAAACTGATGGGCATGAGGTTATTTTTGTTTTATTTATTAATTTTTTTAATTTAAGGGACCCATTCATATCTAGCACAGTAGACGAAGCAAAGATTCACATCAGGCATACTATAGTGAGATTTTAGAATACTGGGGTCAAAGTAAAGATCTCAAAAGCTTTAAAAGAAAAAGTTGCACACACTATTTCAAAAATCGGGATGACTCTGTTTTCAGATGTAACATTGGAAGGCAATGGAGGAATGCCTTAAAATTCTGAAGGAAATGATTGTGTAACAGTAGATTGAAGTCACTTGCAGACGTGAGAGGTGTTTAAAATGTTCCTCTCATGAACTCTTTCTCAAAAAGCTACCAGAGGAAGTGCTTCACCAAAGCAAGACAGAATATCAAGAAAAAATAAATTACATAGAAATTTAATCAGGCCAGATTGAAGAAGTCAGAATGCTGCAAAAGATGTTTTTCCATGAACATGTAACTGATAGAACATGATGTATTCAAATGTTTTGAGAGGTGATTGAGGCAACAGAGGAAAATCTGGGGTTTGAAGTGGTGATAAGTCCTTAGAAAACCAAGCATACACACAAACAGAAATTTTCGTACCAGGGAGAATGGAATTTTGCACAGGAAAGAAAAAAATTATGGAATATAACACTACTAAGTTGTGAATACTGTTTATATAGCTACCATAATATACACTCTATCCGTTCAACAAAATTATATTATGCTGTAGTTATTTTAGGAAGACGGTAGAACCAGAAAGTTTAGGTACGTGGTGGGGCAGGATAGTGCTGATAGAGATGAACACTGGATCTGCTTCTTCCATCTGGGCAAATGCGACTATGCCTAGTACTTGATATCTCTTGCGGGGCCATGCCTGTGTACATATGCACAGATCCTATTGCATGGATATATGTTTACACTAGACATTCATCTCATGGTTTAGTACTGTATGAAACAAGTATTGGCTTAAGCATTAGACTTGTGTCATGGTTCTTGTCTTAACCATTTTCTTGCTGCATGATTTGAGCAGGTCATTTAATCTCTCTAAGTCTCAGGTTTATAACCAGTAAAGTGAGAAATTTTATTCAGTCCACAAACAGTTATTGAGCATTTCCCATGGGTCCTGTGGATAGAAAGCTAGAAGATACAATTCTTGACTTCAAGTCCAAGGAGGGAGGTAGACCAGGGAGCTGATGGGATACGTACAGGGTGCTGAAGCACTTACACCATGCCAGGAAATGGGTCATGCGATGCTCCCAGAAACCCAGTGATACTATTGGCCTTTTGGTGGAGGACGTCGATGCTCAGAAAAGTTAAGTAATTTAACTTCAGTGGTACAGCTAGAAACAAGCTGCAGAGCAGAATTTAGGCTGAAATCTTTTATGATCCCACAAAATTATCACTTCAAAAGCAAGTGCCCTCCACCCATGGACATACAGAGTAGAACAGCAGACATTGCAGACTCCAAAAAACAGGAGAGTAGTAGGGTGGTGAACAATGAAATACTATCAATTGGGTAAAGTGTATACTGTTAGGGTGCTGGTTACACTAAAAGCCCAGACTTCACTATGGAATATATCCATGTAACACAACTGCACTTGTACCCCTAAGTCCATAAAAATAAAAAAATTCAAAATAATATGTGGCCCTTAAGGGGCAGCAAGCCTAAACAAGAAGAGGGAGGGTCAGAAAGGATTCCTGCAGAAGGCTGTGCCTGAGGGGAGGGTTAATGAATGGATTCTGCTGGTCATGGAAAAACCTGGACAGGAAATCTCTCACTCCTGGATGGGCATCCTATGGCTGCTCTATTCATAAAGCTTCACTTAGCAAATATTTGAGTGCCCGTTACATGCAGAGCCTATGCTAGGTACTGAAGGAGATAAAAGTAAAGTCAAAGCAGAACAAAACAAAACAAAAAACAGTTCCTGCTCTGGATAAGCTTATAGTCTATTGGTGAGGACATTTATTATATAGCATGGAAATTACATGCTGGAAGGAGCACCTGACACAAATACGGTAGGGCGGTGGTGGCGCGGGAGCAGGGGAGTCTCCCCCGATAGGTAGCTGGCCTGAGTCTGAGGAAGAAGTAGGGTTTAGGAGAAAGCTGAAGAATAGGCTTTCTAGGCAGAGGACACATCACATACGGTGCCCTGAGGCATGCTACCAGTGTGAATTTGGGAAACTGTGGCTGGTTCAGTATGACTGAAACTTGGGGCTTGAGGAGGAGCTGTAAAAGATGAAACTGAAAGGATAAACAAGAGCCAGTTTATGTAAGACCGAACTGCTAAAGGCTTTGGAGTTTAAGTTTTATGTCAATGGTGAACCATAAATAGGAGGGGAAGGACTAGACTTTCAATGCAGGACGATCACTCTGCAGCATGAAGGGTGCAAGGGAGTGAGACTGGGAGCAGGGAGGCCCGTGGGGGGGTGAATGAATCATTCAGGTAAGAAAGGATCAGTGGCCTGAATGAGGGCAGTGACAGAGATGAAGAAAGGCAGGTAGATTTGAGAGCTCCACAGAGGTGCTTAGTTCCTGCTAAGATTTCTGCCCAAATTCTCCTGACAAGAACTGGTCTGGAACTTGTAAGAGCAGGGAGAACCTAACTGCAGCACCGTTTTGTCCACAGTTGCCCTCATTCCTGCCATAGGTCCCCTCTGAGGTTACAGCAGGAAAGGAGGCTTGAGGTCAAAGAGCTGGAGCAAGCCCGCGGGAAAGGTGAGGAAGGGACATTCACTGCAGAAGGAATAGCATGTGTTTTACACAAAGATCCCTGTGGCTAGAGTGTAGAGAGTGTGTAAGAGTACAGGTAATTAGGCTAGAAAGATAGGTACAGGCCACATCTTCAGCAGTTTTCTTTATTGGCTTGCTAATGAGTCTGAACTTTCCAGAGGACTATAGGAACCACTGATAAAATGCAAATAAGTTGGCTAGATTTTATTACAGAAAGACCATTCCATTAGCAGTATGAAGGATATTTAGAAGATAAATAGGAACGCTATTTCGAAAGGCTTGGGCCAAATAAGTTATGAAGAGAGCAATGAGAATGCTTTTAGAGATATTTGGGGGATAAACAGGTCATAAAGACTTCATATATGGGTGAGGAAGTAGGAGTGGACCTCCAGATTTCTAGCTTGAGCAATTAGGTTATATTTTGTGCAATCAGGCTGGTATAAAAATAAACTAAGTAAGGATGGGTGTATAGCAGTCAGAGTTCCAGCAGGGAACACATGACTCACTCAGCTGTGATTTTTGAAGAAACTTTTCAATCAAGGAACTTTCTATAGATGTGTGGGCAGGTTTAAGGGAACCAACAAAGAATACTGAGATACCCAAGGTCCAGCAACAGTAAGAAGCTTTTGCTACCCAAAGGCTTACAGGGACAAGGGAAAGAAATAATAGAATTACCTGAATGCTGTGAGACCTGGGGCCTATGGGAGAAACTGAAATGGTAGTCACAAAGAGATGAGGCAAGAACTTCACGAACCGGGGAGGAGTAAATGCCTGACCTTGCACCTCTTCCACCTGCCAATCTTCTGCTAGGGCTTCCGCTTGGCCAAACTCAAATGCAAACCCAAAGTTGCAGTCAAAAGGGCTGAGAATGGCAGATAATGGATCTGGGGGATGACAGAATAGGGGAGAACTGTGGAAGAAAATAGTGAGTCCTGTTATCAATATTTTGGCTTCTAGGTATCTGTGGGGCAATCACATGGAGCTAAGCAGAGTTCTGGGCTGCAGGTAGATCTTTGGGCATCATTGTCCAGTTTGATGATGACCTATGCTTCCTACTCAAGGATTGTTAGGGGGATTAGACATGATATTAGTGCTTTAAAAAGTGCTCTGGATTAATAGGCATTGAGTGACCCTTGGAGAGATTGCAGTAGTTCTTGCAGTTTATACATTTAACTAGTAGTAGCTTGAGTATTTATTTCTTCAGTAGTTGGCAAGATATATAAAATTATATGGAAGAGAGGAACAAACAAAACCTATCTTCTTCACATAGATTAAACCTATTAAATATCTCTGTTATATGTAGCACATAGCTATGTAAACTTTTTGTTTTAGGTAATTTATTTTTTCATACATGTTTCTTAAAGTTTTAAAGACTGTACTAAATGATAAATATCAATTATGTATAATAGTTTGGAACCCAGTTCCAAGATATTATAAATAATTAATATATTCTTATACCAAGAATTAAAAAAGTTTTTCCAGGGGAAAAAAGTGCTCCAGAAATGCTAAGATACTAAAATATGAAGCAAACATAAGGTGGTGATATTGCTATTGTAATAATATTCTTAGGAAACACACTTTGAATGAGAGGTAAACCTATCCAGTATGACCTGTCCATTCATGAAAAAACCTGTGTGGACTCCTGCCCCATCTCATCAACACACATAAAGCTTGACGGTGCGCATAACCACATACTTCATAGCGGTCCCTCTTGGGTACCATTTGGAAGGTCATGGGCATATTACAGCATGCTGTCTCTGCATAGAACATTTTAGGAACTCATCCGCTGTTTGTTCTGATTTGTTCTAGAGCTGGCAAACATGTTTATAAATATCCTCAGTAAAGGCAAACTCATTCTTTGAAGGGGAATTTGATTTTGTAAATAACCAAAAGTCACTGGCTATTTAGTGGTCAACAAGAGGAAACCTCCCAACTTGTAAGTTGGAGAACCTGAATCCCAGCTCAGAGTTGGCAAGAAACTCTTCATGATACAGGTGCAAATCATTTTGTTTCTTTCTTTTAAACAGACTCATTAAAATATGTATTTTCAGAATCCAATAATAAGTAACTGGATAATGAAGCTGGCACATACAATTTACAGTAAAAAAAATTAGGTGTGATTTTTCAAGTAATGAGGATTTTCTTACATACTAACAAGGGACTATGAAGACAGTTTCAAAAGAAGAGTCTCAGAAATTGCTTGAGTTCTTGTACCAAGTTTGGAGAAAATCTATATATTCTTAAGGAGACAGCTTTTATTCAGTTTTATTTGGTTCTGTTCAGGATTTGTTTATCAATAGTGGTATTGATCTCCTTAGTCCTATTTGATGATCATCTATGAATAATTTTATTCAAAAGGAACGACCAAAATCTCAGGAAATTCCTGGACATTAATGTCTCAACATGATCTTTCTCCTCCAACAAACCCCATCTTCTACCTAAACTTGGCACTGGCCTTGACTGAACTGTAGAGCTCAGGCAAAACCTGCGTATCTAAAGCAAAAAAAAAAAAAAAAAAAAAGGTACACGGAGGCCTGGCCTCCCTAACTGCGGAGCCCACCCTTACCGCTTCTTTAAAATTGCTGGGCACCATGGGACTGCCTTCTATAATGTGTTTACCCAGAGTAAAACATGTTTGAAAAAGGCATCGCAATTAGTAATTGCCACTTAAGCGTCAACTAATCACGAAGGTATTTATGTTGACCATTATAATCAGGGCCTGTTTATTTCCTACGTAATTATAATGGTTGACGATGGCTCTGAGGAGTCACCTCTCTTAATTTACCTGGCAGCAGACAAGGCTAAATCATAGAGGTGTTTCTAATCCTCAAGGGAAGGAAGCTAAGTGCATACGGGTGTTACAGGCATATCTTATTTTATTGCACTTTGCAGATATTGCGCTTAATATAAATTGAAGGTTTGTGGCAACCCTGCATCAAGCAAGCCTAGTGGTGTCATATTTTCAACAGCATGTGCTCACTTCATGTCTCTATATCACATTTTGGAAATTTGCATAATTATTTCAAATGTTTTCATTATTAGCATATGTTATGGCGATCTGTGATCAATCATCAGAGATGTTACTATCACAATTGTTTTGGGGCACCATGAACTATGCCCACACGTGCCTATATGTGAACATAATCTATAAACTTGTGTGTTCTGATGGCTCTGCTAACCGAACACTCCCTCATCTCTCTCCTTCTCTTGGGGCCTTCTATTCCCTGAGATATAAGAGTATTGAAATTGGGTCAGTTAATAGTCCTACAATAGCCTTTAAGTGTTCAAGTGAAAGGAAGAGTCATACATCTCTCATTTTAAATCAAAAGCTAGAAATAATTAAGCTTAGTGAGGAAGGCATGTCAAAAGCTGAGACAGGCCAAAAGTTAGGCCTCTTGCTCCAAACAGCCAGGTTGTGAATGCAAAGGAAACATCCTTGAAGGAAATTATAAGTGCTAGTCCAGTGAAGACAGGAATGATAAGAATGTAAAACAGCCTTATTGCTAATATGAAGCAACTTTTAGTGGTCTGGATAGAAGATCAAGCTACAACATTCTTTTAAGAATGTTTTAAGCCAAAACCTAATGTAGAGCAAAGCCCTAACTCTTTTCAATTCTGTGAAGGCTAAGAGAGGTGAGAAAGCTGCAGAAGAAAAGTTGGAAGCCAGTAGAGGTTGATTCATTAGATTTAAGAAAGGAAACTATTTCCATAACATTAAAGTGTAAGGTGAAGCAGCTACTGTTGATGTAGAAGCTGCAGCACATTATCCAGAAGATCTAGTTAAGATCATTGATGAAGGCACCTACACTAAACAACAGACTTTTTTGTTTTTCGAGATGGAGTCTCACTCTGTCACCTAGGCTGGAGTGCAGCGGTGCAATCTCGGCTCACTGCAACCTCTGCCTCCCGGGTTCAAGCGATGCTTCTGCCTCAGCCTCCCAAATAGCTGGGATTACAGGTGCATGGCACCATACCCGGCTAATTTTTGTATTTTTAGTAGAGATGGGGTTTCACCATATTGGCCAGGACGGTCTTGAACTCCTGACCTTGTGATCTGCCCACCTCGGCCTCCCAAAGTGCTGGGATTACAGGCATGAGCCACTGCGCCCTGCTAACAGATTTTAAATGTAGACAAAACAGCCTTCTATTGCAAGAAGTTGCCATGTAGGACTTCTATAGCTAGAGAGAAGTCAATGCCTAGCTTCAAAACTTCAAAGGACAGGCTATCTTGCTAAGGTCTAATGCAGCTGGTGACATTAAGTTGCAACCAATGCTTATTTATCATTCTGACAATCATAGGCCCATTAAGAATTAAGATAAATTCACTTTGCCTGTGCTCTGTAAATGGAACAACAAAGCCTGTATGACCAAACATCGGTTTATAGCATGGTTCACTGAAAATTTCAAGCCCACTGTTGAGATCGGTAGATCTAAAAACAAACAAACAAACAAAAACAAGTAAAACTGATTCCTTTCAAAATATTACTGCTCATTGACATGTGTGTAGTCACCCAAGACCTCTGATAGAGATGTACAAGGAGACTAATGTTTTCATGTCTGCTAACATAACGTCCATTCCGTACCCCAGGAATCAAGGAGTAATTTTGAATTTCAAGTCATATAAGAAATAAATTTCATGAAACAATAGCTGTCATAGACAGTGATTCCTCTGATGGATCTGGGCGAGGTAAATTGAAAACCTTTCTGGAAAGGATTCATCATTCTAGATGCCATTAAGAACATTCATGACTCATGGGAGGTGGTCAAAATTTTAACGTGAACAGGAGTTTAGGAAAAGTTGACCTCAACCCTCAGAAATGACTTCAAGGAGTTCAAGACTTCAGTGGAGAAAGTAACTGCAGACATCGTAGAAATAGAAGAGAAGAATTAGAAATGGAGCCTGAAGATGCAACTGAATTGAAGCAATTACCTGATAAAACTTGAAAAGATGTGGAGTTGCTTCTTATGAATGAGCAAAGAAAGCAGTTTCTTGAGGTGGAATCCACTCCTGGTGAAGATGCTGTGAACATTGTTGAAATGACAACAAATAATTTAGACTCTGACATAAGCCTAGCTGGTAAAGTAGTGGCAGGGTTTGAGAGGGTTGACTTTAATTTTGAAAGAATTCTACCGTCGGTAAAATGCTATCAGTATTGCACGTCATAGATAAATCTTCTGCAAAAGGAAAAGTTAATAGATGCAGCAAACATTGCTTTATTTTTTTGAGACAGAGTCTTGCTCTGTTGCCCAGGCTGGAGTGCAGTGGTGCAATCTCGGCTCATTGTAAACTCCGCCTCCCGGGTTCAAGTGATTCTCCTGCCTCAGCCTCCCAAGTAGCTGGGATTACAGGCATGAGCCACCATGCCAGGCTAATTTTTGTATTTTTAGTAGAGACAGGATTTCACCAGGGTGGCCAGGCTGGTTTTGAACTACTGACCTCAGGTGATCCTCCCACCTTGGCCTCCCAAAGTGCTGGGATTATAGGTGTGAGCCACCACATTTGGACTTTTCTTATTTTTAAAAATTGCCAGAGCCATCCCAACCTTTGGCAGCTACTACCTTGATCCACAAGTAGCCATCAACATCGAAGCAAGACTCTTTACCAGCAGAAAAATTACAACTTGCCGAAGGCTTGGATGATTGTTAGCATTTTTAGCAATAAAGAATTTTTAAATTAAGAGACATCATTGTTTTTGAGACATGATGTTATTGCATGCTTAATAGATTACAGTATAGTGTAAATATAACTTTTTTTTTTTTGAGAGAAGGTCTCACTCTGTTGTCCAGGATGGAGTGCAGTGGTACAATCATGGCACACTGCAGTCTCAAACTCTGGGGCTCCAGCGATGCTCCCGCCTCAGTCTCTTGAGTATGTGGGACTATTGGCACTCATCACCATGCCTGGCTAATTTTTAAATTTTTTGTACAGAGAGGGTCTCTCGGTGTTGCCCAAGCTGGTCTCAAATTCCTGGGCTCAGGCAATTCTCCTGTTTCGCTCCCTAAAGCACTGAGATTTTCAGAAGTGAGCCACTGTGCCCAGCCTAAATATAACGTTTATATGCCCTGGAAAACCAGAAATTTATGTGACTCACTTTATTGCATTATTTCCTTTATTGCAGTGCCCTGGATACACAGAATCTCTGGTGTATGCTTGAACTTGACTATAAGCAATCGGCAGTGTTGGTATTGTCACTAGTTTTCTTACATTCACTCTTGCCAACCTCCTCCAATCTATTCTAACTGTAATGCAAATAGATTGAACTTTAAGAAACAAATATCACGTCACTTTCCTCTTACATGCCTTCAAATGCTGCACATGACTCTTAGGAAAAATGTGAAAATCTTCATCCTGCCTACATTGCCCTGCCTGTCTTTCTAGCCTTGTCTCTAACTTCTTTCTCCTTTGCTGTAAAACGGCCATAGAGACCTAGCAGTTCTTTGAATGTGCGACGCTTTCCTAGTGCAGGGCCTGTTTACTGCTGTTCCTCCCACTAAGAAAGTTCCTCTTCTATCTCCTTCATCTGGCTTCCTCTTCCTTTTGATATCAGCTAAAGACTGCCTTTCAGTCTCTCACTCTTCCCCATAAAGTAGGTCAGCCCCTCCCTGCCCCATTACGTACTCAGGACTGCACATCTCGGAGCTATCTATTAGCAGTTACTTACTACACTTTTAAAATTACACTTTCGTATTTTAGATTACTTGGTAAATTAATGTTTGATTAAATAGTCTACACCTCTCTTGCTAGATATGAAACTCCATGAGGTCAGGAACCATGCTGCTTTGTTCACGGCTGTATCTCCCTGGCACATAGTAAGCAATGAATAAATCTTCATTCAACAAATGAATGAATGAGGGGGCTAAGAATCTATATGTGTAAAGATGAAATATTAATGGTCCAGAAGAATTTGGTTGTAGCAGTGCATGTGTACATACAGTAGATATCCATGTACATCTATCAGTTTTTAAAATGTGTACTCCAGTAAGGTAGAGGGGTAAGAGAGAATGTGACTAGCTGACAAAGAGTGAATACCATGCTATTAGCTCATTCATCCATCTTTTATTCATATTCGTTCATTCAAGGGTCACAAGAAGGAAAATTTGTTTTTATTTGGCACTATAATTTTCCTTAGGAAGAGAATTGTCTTGGTTGCAACAATAACACAAAAGGCTGTGGAAAGTATTTGGGTTAAGAAGTGAGTCCCTTCCCCCCACACCATCCGTTATACCACCAAGCAATGACAGATTAAGACCAGTCTAGACATGTAGCTTTCTGATCATCTGGCCTGTTGTAGAGACAAAGTTTAGCGAAATTAGAGAAAAAAGCGACTAGTTCAGCTCTTAGGGGATTCCTCCTGTATATCAGTTGTCACAACGTGGTCATTAATATGAACTATGCGACAGACACTTTAAAATGGAGGCCACTAACAAGTATCTGGCTCAGGAAATTCTATGCTTTTGATTGAAATATCTATTTTATAGTCCCCAGACAGCAATACTGAAATTTTATTGTACGCGATAAAACATTTGATTTATACTCTTACCTTAATGGACCATCCCACCTCTGCATAAAATAGAAAAATGTAATTATTGACATCATGACAGAAATGGTGATGCTGGAGGACAAAATCCATGGACTGTTCTTCTTGTGCTCTGAATAAAAGATGTAATCGGATGCAATCATTTCATTAATACACACATGGCCCTGTAATGGGAATACAGAGGTCCAGATGGCAATGAGTAGATGGAGATGAAATGAGATGGGTGTTTGCAGTTTAGCAACTAACTACTTAGCCTGTATGGATTATATTAAGCACTTACAGAACCACATGAACACATTTTCAGAATGAAATTCTGACTTTGTGTCCAGAAGCACCATTCCCAGCATGAGGAAAAAGCCCTGCAGGGCTGTTATGCCTAAATAGTGGGTAGCATATATTATTGCATTAGTGCTCAAACTTGACTGCATATTGAAATCACCTGGAGAGTTTTTTAAAAAAACATATTAAAGCATAGATCTCACCTCCAGAAATGCTGAGTTAATTGGTCTGGGGGACAGCTTAGGCACTGGGAATTTTCAGAGCTCCCATGTGATTCTATGGTGTAGTAAAATTGAGGAATCATTGCATTTGTGTATTTCCACAAGTAGGAGCACTTTATCGATCGATAAAAGAATCAAGTGCATGTGTGGTGTCATTTGGGAGGGCTCACAACACTACATCCTTGCCCCTAAATAGCTATTCTCTTTTTATGCATAGTGTTTGGAAAACTGCCTAGGAAATTTCATTTCTTTGGATGTAGGCTTTGCAACTTAAATGAGGATAATTCTTCTGAGAAGGATAATACATTAAGTGGTTACCAGTTATTAACACTCTGGTGTGCTCTTGTTTATCGGATTACTTTCCTTTATGGTGGTGGAGTGACATGAAGGGACTGGGTGAAACACAATGGCAGGAGGCTCTAAGATCAATAGGATACAAATTCAAGGTGAGTTCCAGGAGAGACTTGACCAAGGCAGTCGATAGTCAAGGTGGAATGACGAGTATATACCAAAAAGAGAATTAGTGTGACATCTGAAGGTCAGAGATGATTGAATCAATCAAATGGGCAAGTTGGAGTCCATGCTCTTGACAAACCCTTGGCTGAGCATGAGGTGAGTGATGAGTGAGTGGTAGCTCCTTTCCAGCCTCACCTAAGCCTTAGAAACAAGAGGCTCTCCATAACAGATTTGAATGTTGGTGCCTGAGAGTTGATCAGAAGTTAGGTAGTTGACAAGAACTGAAAAAATGCAAACGCCTCTGTGCTGAGTAATGCCTGAGTCCCTAGAGTCCCAGCAAAAACAGAAATTAGCTGAATTTCAGGAAATCAAGGTATCCGGCGACCAGGGGAATCCACGTACAATTATGAGCACAAAAAGGAACCTTGAATGTAAGCTTCCGATCTTAGAGAGGGTTCCTTTGGGATAAATGCCAATTCCTCATAGTAATCTTGGCACCAGGATGGATCCAACTTTTAGCTCTTGTAGCAGCATACTCTGATGCAGAAGAAGACCAGTAAGGGCACATGTGGGAAAAGAAATACATTCTCCCAGCTCAACAATTCTGTCAAGGGCAGATCCTACCCATGTGCATTTCCCCTGCAATTTCCTCATCTCTTTCGTGCAGACTAGAAAGGCACTCATCAGGAAGCCCTGCTGTATCCTGTCTTGCTGGGCCTCTGGCTGAACAGCAACAATGAGAATGAAGAGAAGAGTGCCTAGACCCCAGAGAGGCAGGCTCTTCTGCACTGTAGCTGAATGACCCTTGAATAGCACTGACTTCAAAGAAATCTCTTTGTGCAGGTTTAATGAGCCCCCCCTGGGAAGCTCCTGATGTGAATGGGAAACACGACTTGATATAAAAGTGAAAGATTATGTGTCAGCAGGGATGATCTGATTCTTAATGCAGTGTTAATTTATTTGCCGTGATTTCACACATCCGCTTTGGCCACAATACCATATTACATTAATCCCTGAGATATTATTACACGTAGGTATATTCTCTATATACAAGGTAGGCGGGGAATGGGGGAATTTGCATATGTACTTAAAAAAAATTATATATACCCTTTTATTCAAAGAACTAGCAGGCAGAAAACTTTAGATTTCTGTACCATTTGCATACATAGTTTCTAGGGACTAAGACATTATTTGGTATTTGGGTCCATGAGATGGCAAAATAATTTTGAAGGAAGCAGATTCTGGAGAATCTTAAACCACAAAGTAAGTCACTATATTTAGGGCTACTTAAGTTTGGTGGGTTGGACAGCTTTACTCTCTTTGGAAATATTACTTCATAAATTTTGTCTGAACAGCAAAAACAAAAGTGTTTCCCTAAACATTTGAACTGAGGCTTATACATAGGAAAGGGCACACAAAAGAAAAAAAGAGAAAAACCACTTTGCAGCAAAGAAAAATAGATTCCATCTGCCACTTCTGTTCTTTTGAGTCTCCCAAGACAGGTTGGGGTTGTCCCTTAAGAAGACAATTTGATGGTTTCATTAGGAAACAGATTTATGTAGGCCACTGGAGGGGATAAAGTTCAGTTAATCCTAGCTGTTTGTGAATGAAATGTAGAAGAGTTCAACACAGAGATCAATTCCAAATCGAATGCAGTCCCTCCCAAGTCACACAAATCTCAAGAGGCTACAGATGCTGGCGCTTCCCAGGGCAGATGTATCTAGGACAGATCAGCTCACCGGGGCTGCCTCTCTGATGCTGCAACTTAAACCTTGCCAGCTCAGCAGCTTTCCCCTGGTTAGTTCAGTGGGTGTCTGGACTGCAGTAGTGAGAGAAGAATGGAAGTGAGGGCAGGGGGCTGTGGTTAGTAAGAAGGCTTTCTACTGAGGGGTCCAGGCTACCCTAAGTGTGTAGGGTCTTTCACTTTGCAAAGGGAGCCACTTTCTCCTCTCTGACTTGAATATTACTTGTGGTTGTGGAGGAGACCCAGGACCCATTTCTAGGAAAAGTGCAGTTCTGCCAGGTTGAGGGGTATAGAGAGCCAGAATAGCTGACCTTCTCTTTTCACAAATGCTTGAGTTTAAAGACACTACAGAAAGAACCATTGCATATGAGCATGCTCTCTAGGAATTTGCTGTCCAGTAGAATGGAGATCAGTAGATTAATGTTCATTCTTACAACATAGACAAAGCTCCTGTGAAGTTTCATTTACCAAACGTTTGAAGCTGCAAAGCTAAAAGGTTCACCTGGGAGTCTGTGGTTGAGAAGAGAATGAAGTTTTGAGTTCATATAAAGATAAGAGCAAATCCAGACACCCCATGTAGTATATGGAATCATTGTTAGTAACTGTGCATTCTCTCCTGTTTTATAACATTCAACCACACCCTTTGCTCTGTGTCTTTGCAGTTTTTCCCACTAGATGTGGAGAATATTTCCCTGCACTGTTAATGGAAAATACTCTTTGATAAGACACAGATTTGCAAGGCCAAGAACCCAGGTATTTTTTTCTTCTAAATGTTTGCAGGTGACCATGGCCCCACTTTAATTCCCCTTTTCTTCAAATATCACATTCTTAATCCTTTTAAATAATTTTGATCTTCTTCTCTAGGATTCTGAATACCACATTCTTCATAGATTTTCCTTTGCCACCCATGATTTTAGGCAAGCTGTCAAAACTTTGGGTCAGTTTTAACATCTGTGAAACAAGTGGACGACAGCTTTCTTCAACCTAAGGATTCATTCCTGCCATAATATTCATGGATCTAAAAATCCTTAGATTTTTATTGTTATTGGAGCCATGGATGATAATCTGTTAATAATACAGCTACCTCAATCTTATTTCCATATATTTCAGTTTAGCAGATTTGGGATGGAATTTCAGCATCTGTATCTTTAATGAAGATCCCCAGATGGTCTGATGTGCACCAAAGTTTATTCTCTGAGCATCCTATGAATTTCATTGTTTTTCATGCAAAACTATTACTTTAATAAACAGAATGGCTTTTAAATAAGAGGTAATGAAAATAACTTCCCAGTTGCCTCGAGTAGAGATCTTCAATCAGAGGGGAGTTGAGGTAATTGGAATCTATCAAGATGAGATAATGCCCTGAGGAAACTGAGAGATGCCCGGATCCACAGAGAACCATTTCACATTTAATGCACATTTAATGCACATTTTTTTTTATCAGAACCAACTATTAATTGAAAATAGAGTTGACTGGACTTGAAGGAGGAAGCACAATGTAGTAAGTGTAAAATTTATGAGTAGTTATTAAAAATAAAAATGGTTTATTGTTTCCAAAGTGTGATGGTGAGAATAAGATTTTTATTTAAAAGTAGCCTACACAGTCTAATAGGTGAGTTTTAAAATATGGGTTCTATGTATATGCCTCTTTGTGCATTTATACACCTATGTTGTATACACATGTTTATATGTGAAATCTGTGTGGCATATTAAAATATATTTCAAAATAATGGACAAATGATTAACAATTCGGTCATAGCACAGTGCTTGAAAATTGCATTTTCTGCCATCTACGTTCTTAGGACCACAGTCTTTAACGGCTTGGGAAAGCCGAAGTATAAAATGACAATTTTGAGTTGTGCAGCCTATTTTGGGACATTTAAAGATGTTAAACAGATTTCCCTTTGGACTTATTCATTCCTTGGCTAAGATCATTTACTATAAAAGAGTCTGCCAGACAAGGAGGGAATACAGGGACCTAGGGCCAAAGGGAGCAGAAGAGAAACTTGGGAAACACACTAAGTTTGGGCTGGGGAATCACCATTCTATTTGGAAGCTAACTGAATACCAGGCTATCCATCCATCCTCATCCTTGAATCTCCTCCATGTTCAGAAGGAAAATAAAAAATACCTGCCCTAGCCCTAATGTTTCATTTACACTTCATCTCTTTCTCTATTGTTAGTGGGCTCTTTTACTCCTTTGCAGTGAAAGGCTGCTTTCTTGGGGCAAAGGTGTCAGCCCTAGCAGAGGATCTCAGTGATCTTTCTGGCGATGAAGCTTAGACCGTGTGTCTAAACATCATTCTATGAAGAAGTACACTGTGAGTGGACTCAGACTTATGCCCTGCACCCTTCTTCCCAGTCCCTGGGACACCAGCTACCCAACCACCTTGCTTGTTCCAGAAGTAAAGGCTCACCATGGTGTGGCTTATGTAACACACATATGTGCTATGTTGCCTGTAGATAATTAAGGATACTTTATATGCCTAGGACAAGTTTGCAACCCTTTCGCTGTTGTGTTTTCAAAAGGATGACAACTACTTTCCCATTGTACTTTTGGTACGCTTACATCAAACTCTCCCAACTACAGTGTCTCCTAATACTGACCCCTGAGCTAATTAGCAGCTTAGTGTGATTGTTTCAATTTTCCAGCGACCAATTAAATAGTCGCTCTAGACAGAACTGACAACACAATGTGAATTTAAAAACCGGGATCTGCTGGTTGAGGGGAGAAAGCCAAAGCCAGATAAGGAAAATGGGGGCAGGGCGAGGCTGTGAGTGGCTCTGTTTTTGCTAGCAGAACACTGAGTCTTAAATTCAGATTAAATCACAATTTACCTGATAAATACCCCCCTTCCCGTTAGTAAAATAATAACAATAATTTAAAAATAGCAGAGCATCTGGGTTAGTGTAAGGGGAAGTGAGACCTTTAACCAAGGCCACCCCACTCGCGCATTGCGAGGCACCTGTTAGATACGCTTTTGTACCCTGACCCCCATCCCGAGAGGCAGCTCCACACCTGCATTTACCCTTCAGCCTAAATGGACTCCCATCAAGCTTTTCTCACTTCAGTATCAGATCCACAGAGGCACCGAACCGCAGCCACTCTGCAGAGGCACTCTCAGCCACTATGTCCCCTAAGGGAGATTTAAAAGCGCCCGATGGTCGCCCCCACTCGCCCTCTCTCAGCCAGCATCTCCATCTAGGGAAGGAATTTCAGTTGTCTCCCGGAAGGTAAAAAGCGAAAAGGTGAAGGATGCACCGAGCGAAGAGATCTACTCACTTTCCTCCCCACTCACCCACGCGTCCGCTCCTGACTCCCTCTCCGCCTGCTGGGGTCTGGCGGTCAGGTGAGGTTACCTGGGCGCCCCGATTATCCCCGAGGGGCTCTGCAGTCCTCCTTTTCGACATCTCCCCGCTCCCCGCCGGGCCCCCAGGACTCTTGCCCCTCTCCCCCTGCGCGCGTCCTCGGCCCCTCGGGCTCCGACGCGCAGCGACAGCCGCACAGCGCGCTCGGCTCCCCTCCGCCGACCTGGCGTGACGCAGGCGGAGACTACTTAAGGGCGGATTAGAGGCGGCGGCCGCGGATCCCCGAGCCCCGCATTCGGCTCTGCGCTCCGCCCCGGCCTTGCAGGCTGCCGCGCGGGAGCGCCAGGTGCCCGCCGAAGTAGCAGGAACGGAGCGGGTGCCTGGACCCTCCCCCGACCCCCTACTTGAGTCGGGGAGTGGCGCCGAGACCTTTCCCAGGCAGGCGAGGGCTCCAGGACCTGCAGGCTGCCTCCCCGCCCCACCCCTCGTCCCGGCGTCTTCGGGATCCAGACCCGACCCCCGGACGGCGCCCGAGGTTCGTGCCCGCTCTGCGGACCGCGCCAACTGCCCCATCGGTCGGGACGCGCTTGGATTTCTTTCCCCATTTCTCTTTTAAGTATAATAAAAGGAAAGGGGGATTCGAGGATATTTTAAATTGCTTCTTTAATTGGGAGGCAATTCGCTCCCATTCTGGAGGTGCGGCCCGGGGAGGGGCCAGGAGCGGGAACGTGCCCGGTGCTGCCCAGTCTTTGTCTGCTGCCTCCGGATGCACAGCGATGGGGGAATGGACCATCTTGGAGAGGCTGCTGGAAGCCGCGGTGCAGCAGCACTCCACTATGATCGGGAGGTAAGGATGCCAAGCCGGCAGTCAGCTGGCCCCGTCGGGCGGCCCCCGGGAGTCCTTTCTCACCTCCCGACTGAGTCCTTCGCTCCAACCCCCAGCCTGTCCTCTGCCTCCTCCCCATCGTCCTAGGTCGAGGCTCCGGAGTTCCCGGCAATGAGGGATTACCCGACGCCCCGCGGTGCCCCCTCCTCTAGCTACTCCTGACCAAGTGCCCATCCCTTCCCCATCCAGCACTACCAAGGCTTCGCTCTTCCCACATCAGAAAAGGAGCCGCTGGCTCAGTCTTGGTCCCTTCACTCTCCAGAGTCAGAGCCAATCTCCATCCGGTTCCCTAAATAGAATCTACAAAGAAGACAGGATTGCATTTGGACAGAGAAGGGCAAACGGGGAGATGGATTTACTTTTCAGAGCAGATGCCTCTTTTCGAAACAAATAATTACTAAACTAAACTTATGTGGCCGTGTAAACCTACCGAGCCTACATACCCAATTGGCATTTTTGTGTCTGTAACTGTATCTATATCTACCTAGCTATATATATATATTTTGTAGTATATATGAACATATATTCATAGCCATCTGCTTATATAAAGCATTAAATTTAATATTCATACTGAGAATAAACTAAATATACACGTGGAGTAGTTGTATACACACCCTGTGTGGAGACCTTGAAGCATGCACTGTCTGTAAAGGTATTCTGTGTGCATTTGCCATATCCAGAGTGAAGGTGTGTTTTGTGTTTCTATACACTCTATATAGAGAGATGAAACCTATCTGTTGCAAGTAGACTATGTCCAATGCATGGAGATGTGTGTACCTGGGATCTCTATAATATGAAATGTTCCCAGCCTACCAGCACACGGCAGAAAAGGAAGAGACCGAGAGGTTTCCCAGATTCCCAGTTCAGTACCAGCCCAGGCTGGACAGCTCCCCAGTGAAACGACTGATAAACATCATCAGCAAAGGAAAGGGAGGAGCTGGGGTTTCCTGTCAGTGACGCAGCCCGTGAGAACCTCTCTCCCTCCCTCTTCCTCTGCTCAGGATCCTGTTGACTGTGGTGGTGATCTTCCGGATCCTCATTGTGGCCATTGTGGGGGAGACGGTGTACGATGATGAGCAGACCATGTTTGTGTGCAACACCCTGCAGCCCGGCTGTAACCAGGCCTGCTATGACCGCGCCTTCCCCATCTCCCACATACGTTACTGGGTCTTCCAGATCATAATGGTGTGTACCCCAAGTCTTTGCTTCATCACTTACTCTGTGCACCAGTCCGCCAAGCAGCGAGAACGCCGCTACTCTACTGTCTTCCTAGCTCTGGACAGAGACCCCCCTGAGTCCATAGGAGGTCCCGGAGGAACTGGGGGTGGGGGCAGTGGTGGGGGCAAACGAGAAGATAAGAAGTTGCAAAATGCTATTGTCAATGGGGTGCTGCAGAACACAGAGAACACCAATAAGGAGACAGAGCCAGATTGTTTAGAGGTTAAGGAGCTGACTCCACACCCATCAGGGCTACGCACTGCGTCAAAATCCAAGCTCAGAAGGCAGGAAGGCATCTCCCGCTTCTACATTATCCAAGTGGTGTTCCGAAATGCCCTGGAAATTGGGTTTCTGGTGGGCCAATATTTTCTCTACGGCTTTAGTGTCCCAGGGTTGTATGAGTGTAACCGCTATCCCTGCATCAAGGAGGTGGAATGTTATGTGTCCCGGCCAACTGAGAAGACTGTCTTTCTAGTGTTCATGTTTGCTGTAAGTGGCATCTGTGTTGTGCTCAACCTGGCTGAACTCAACCACCTGGGATGGCGCAAGATCAAGCTGGCTGTGCGAGGGGCCCAGGCCAAGAGAAAGTCGATCTATGAGATCCGTAATAAGGACCTGCCCAGGGTTAGTGTTCCCAATTTTGGCAGGACTCAGTCCAGTGACTCTGCCTATGTGTGAGAGGGCAGGTTTCATGAAAGTCTGGGGGATGACAAGGAGCCCCAAAGCAGATGACTGCTCAGAGGTGGCTGAATCCACCTTCATTTATGTCACTCTCACCATTAAGATGTAGGAAAAGACTGGATGAAAGAAGATCTTGCATCAATGGGAGAGAAGAAAAAGTGGAACCATTTTCATGTATCACCTAATTGGTTCCACAGAGACAATTGGGTAGAGTGAGGAAATGGATGAATTAGACTTCTTTGGGCCCTTTCCGTTTATGGCCCAGCCTGGTCCTGATAACAGTAAACTTGCACAGCTACCACGTAGGACTTAGCCCTGCTGAGCTCTTCATTCTGGTGAATGGTGTGAGTCAAGTACTTCATTGATATAAAATTTGTGACCTATCTCAACACATCCCTTTATCCTGATCCATGGGACAAACATCCTTGAGGCATCCTTCATGTATCTTCCCCACCAGCATGCCCCTTTCCCTCAATCCAGGATAGCATGCCAGCTTTTTTTTCAGAATCTGGCCTTACATTAGACCTAATAGGTTTATTTGCAAACTAGAGGGAATTACATGGGGTGCTTGTTGGAGAATGGCCATGGCAGAGGTTTTCATTAGAGCCCCATCTCACTGGCCCTTAGTCATGATGAAAACCTTAGGAATGTCTCAATATTTCCAGTTTTCTAACTCAAACTGCACTGGTGCTGTTTATTAGGGATGGGGGATGGGTGGGAGGGAGGGAACTGCAATATGCAACTATAACACTTCCGTGAGATTGTTGTTGCACTGTTAGGCACGTGGTTATGAGCTTCAGGATATTTCTGCCTTCCAGCTTGTTTAGGACTTTGGTTAGCATTAAAGAGATTTTTTTGTTGTTGTTAATATCAAGGGTGTCTACCTGAGCCACAGAATTTCTAACTGGTGTATCTCACTCATTTTCTTACATAGTTTTGTTGTGCAACACAGCTGCACCATTATTTTGCCATGATTTGAATTTACCTGTGTGCTTACACCAGAGACCTTAATCATCCCACACCAATCCTGATTTATTATTTTTTCAGTTATTTTTGAAACACATGCACACACACACAAAATCACTGGCTTAAAAGACCTGACTAAACATTATTGGCTAACGTGTGTTTACGGTTAGTTATTTGAGACATATACCAAAGGTTCAAAAACCTATTGCTTTGGACTGTGAATATGTTTCATTCTTTTTGCTCTTATTTATTTAAGTGCCATACTGTAGCTTTCATATCCACTGTGTATTTAGTTAAAATATTGGCCAAGAGAAATATTTGGATAATGTGCTTTTATGAAGCTTTTTGTTCCCTTTGAATTATCATGATCATTTTTAATTTAGATATGGACATGGTGTAACACACAACTAAGGATTTGTTTAAAATAAAGTTCTTGCCTTTTTTTGTAAAATGGGAAGAGTCTGCACTTTTTTGGGGGGTATATTTATTTAAATGCATGATCAAAAATGTTATAACAACAAAACATTGGGGCAGGAAGTAAGTGATGGCTAAATAATATTTGAGGAATGACCAATAAAATTCAACCAGCCACTAACAGATGAAGAGAGGCTTGTCATGAATATTTTCTTCCAAATGAATGTTTTACGAATGTTTATAAAGGAGTGGTGAGATATTCAAATGGTATTATGTATTAATTCCTTTCCATTTCAGCTCAAAACTTTCTCTGCTTGTTTAAGTATGTTTCTTATAACACAGATGTCAATACTACATCATATTAGCCCATTCCAGGAGTGGAATGTTTTTTTCTTTCCACCACATTTTTTTTCCTGCCATGGATTAATCATTAAACTTGGCAGGCATGCTGTTCTCTCCATGATCTCTTCAGGGCCTGATGCTTAACACAGTGCTAACCCAGTAGTCAAGGAGAACGCTCTAGACCAGTGCTGCCGGTAGAACGTTCTGTAATGATGGGGATTTCTTCCATTTCTGCTGCCCAATGTGACAACAACTAGCCATATGTGACTACTGAGCTCTTAAAACATGGCTAGTGCAAATCAATAAGAGAATTTCTAATTTTATTTATTTTTAACTAATTTAAATAGCCGTGTATGGTTGGTTGCTTCTCTATCACACAGCACAGTTCTAGACTTTTAAGCGATCATTTTTTATTGGGTTCTTCAAAGGAGATTGATCCTTTGTTTATATGTCATAAGACATTACTTTTTAGCCACAACATTTTATTCTCATTTTTGGTATTTTCTTCCTACACATGGTCTCATTATTTCAGCAGGCTAGTGTTCTTTCTCAGTTCTTTAGTGCTACTCACCTTCTAATTCCAATGAGCACTTGGCTTGAACATTGCAAAGCAACGTGGGGTTTCCTGGATGATTGCTTTTCAAACACGATTGTTGCATCTCAACTATGGCAGCACAGATGCCAACTTTAGAATGAAAATATGTTCGTTTCAATCTATAGGTTTCTATCTGCAGTATAAATAAGCAGTTGAAGATGATTATCCTTGAGTAAAGAAACAGATCCTCCTCCGGTTTGTGTTTGGTAAGCTAAAAATGTTTTAAGACGTCTCCCAGGGATGGAGGAAGAGTGTTGCTTGAGAGCTCTTAGCATATGCTTGGGTGTGAAAGAAATAGGAATCTGTGTGGAAAACAAGATCTGTTGTATTTATGCCTTGATGTAGGATTAAAAGAATCATAGTGTTTCTGGTAGAAATGCATCCCATATTGGCGGGATTGATCTATTTCAGTTCTGTGATGTTTCCCAACACCCACAAATGGCAAAATTATTAATTCACTTGTCAGCAATGGTGAAGAAAACACTTTATTTCAGAGTATAGAGTGTTTCCTCAGAATGACCATCAGTGTCAGTCTTTTCCTTTCTATGTAATGAAGGAAATACACGGATCATTTTACGGTTCACATAGCTATGTGATGGATGTCACCTTAATTTGTATTTTGTGAGAGAACATCGCTGATATAGTCTCTTAAATTTAAGAGACCTTTGGTAAACTGCAGGCTCTCTTGGCCTATGCACATGTGTATGTGAGTGCGTGTGTGTGCATGTGTGCATGTAGGTGTGTACACTGGTTAAGTAGTGCGTGACAGTGCATAAGATTGGTTTAAAAGTTTGGAGAATAACCTGGAGAAACTGAAGCTGCTTGACCTGAAGAAAGAAAAGCTGAAAGGGCAGAATTTGTAATTTGTAAGTGCTTAAATATTTAAAGGTAAAAAATGTGAGGGATAGTAGTTGTACTATCTGTGACCTCTGTGGACAGAAAAAAATGACTGGACTTAAAATCCAGGTGAGAGTGGTTTTAAAAGCACTAGAAAGAACACTGTTACCTTTTCACCCCTGCTTTTTTTTTTTTTTTTTTTTTTTTTTTTTATACTGAGTCTTGTTATTTAACCCAGGCTGGAGGGGATTTGCAAAATATCGGCTCACG